>JAIPMN010001765.1:2365-23926 GCA_020650975.1 Apostichopus californicus | reverse complement strand
CAGCAGACAACATTATTAGATGTAGCAAGTCAACCATAGAGCAGGATATAATACGAATGGTGTCAACAAACAACTTTGTCAGGGTTGCACCTTCGGTTTGTAATTTCGTTTATTGAATGCGACCTCAACCGAAGTAAAGAACGGCAGTATCAACTGCAACTGTGATCTGTACAATATGCATGTTCGCACGGCATAGTACCCTGCAGGCTGTAGTACAAGAACTAGGACGTACTGTATACTGTGTGGGATAACATAGTATACTGACTGAAGTGTATTTACGTACGGAGGTATGAGAAGGATATCCAAAGCTTGGCTACGTCTAAGTGACTGGTGAAACGCATAAATTGCATTAATAAGGCTCGTAATATTTGCTCCCAGTGTATTTGTGCGTGAACGAGTGGTCAACTGTTTACTAAACACATAGTCTACCTGTTCACTGGGTCAAAACTTGAAACTTTGTATGGTACTTGTGAATGTGAGTATGTTTTTGTAACAGCCTAACGTAGACCCTATGCTTGGTTCGTTATAGATAAACCTTCACTGTACTAACTTAGAGTGGGCCTATCATATTGTTACTAATATTACTAGCGCTGCATGCTATAGTCGGCGGTATTGTTACTTAAGTTAAATTTAACTAAGGCCTAACGCAGGCTCCTTTCCCCGTTATACTGCTGTTGCAATGTGGCTTCAGTCTGCCTGTTGTAGTGTAGGCTGTATGCCTTATGTTACTAGGCCCAAGTCTACTCTTACTAGCCTAGGCCCCAAGGCCTTAAATAGGAATAAAAAACAGCAACTGGGAGGTTGTAGTTGTAGATTCAATCCATGGCCAGCCAAAGTCAGATTGGTTTCTTCATCCAGCAGAAATCCACAGTTTTTCCCATCAGAAATGGTCTTCCAAATTGTAAACAATCCA
This sequence comes from Apostichopus californicus, assembly GCA_020650975.1. Lineage (NCBI taxonomy): Eukaryota > Metazoa > Echinodermata > Holothuroidea > Aspidochirotida > Stichopodidae > Apostichopus > Apostichopus californicus. The sequence goes on along the minus strand of JAIPMN010001765.1, from coordinate 23,013 downwards.
AAATGTGCTGAAACTGTATTAAAATTGGATATCCAATCTCACATGTGCAATAATGTGAGTTTGAAGCCTGCCAGCTTCTACCACATATGCATGTATGTAGTAGAAGCTGCCTTCCAGGTCGACTACTATTATCATTAAATGGATATAAAAAAAATTGTCTTTGTTAAACACAGTCACATTTATGTTTAATATCTATTTTTCAGATCATTTCTATTTGGATGTTTTGCAAGTAGAACTCTTCTGGGAGATGGCTGGTGCTCCTCACCATAGAAATTTCAGACAGCAGCAGCTCGTTGAGGAACAACCAAGCCGATCCGATGAAACGACCCCACCACAAAATCACAACAGTAGCAACCCGCAAGCACCTGCCGGTGATAACAATCTCCGATTACCGGGGCTCAATGATCTCTATGATGCATTACCAGAAGTAGCTCCTGCCCAAGTCCCATTGGTCCGGAGGGGTGGCAGAAGTATACAGTATAACTGGCAGGCCACAAAGGTCTCCACGAAGGAACGCCTACTGTACATGTTTAATAATGAGATCCTCAGTGACGTTCACTTCATCGTTGGGAGGGGCACAAACGTCCTGAGGGTCCCTGCCCACAAGTTTGTACTCTCTGTCGGCAGTGCCGTGTTTGATGCCATGTTCAACGGGGGCATGGCCACATCCGCCAGCGAAGTGGATCTACCGGACGTAGAACCCGTCGCATTCTTGTCGCTGCTGAAATTTCTTTACACGGACGAAGTGCAGATCGGTCCCGAAAGTGTCATGACCACACTGTACACTGCGAAAAAGTATGCAGTGCCCTCATTAGAGACGGCGTGCGTGGAGTTCTTGAAGAAGAATCTCTCCGCGGACAATGCTTTCATGCTGTTGACACAGGCCCGCCTATTCGACGAGCCCCAGCTAGCGAACCTGTGTCTGGAAATGATCGACAAGCACACGAACGAGGCTCTGTTAGCGGAAGGCTTCACGGATATCGATCTGGCGACGCTCAAGGTCGTCCTGGAGAGAGACACGCTCGGAATCAAGGAGAGCAAACTCTTCACCGCAGTGATCAGATGGGCGGAGCACGAAGTGACCCGAACGAATTTGGAACTCACGCCAGAAAACAAGCGCAAGGTCCTGGAACCCGCTCTGAATCTGATCAGATTCCCGCTCATGCCGGTCGAGGAGTTTGCCAGCCAAGCCGCTCAATCGGGTATCCTAACGGACAAGGAAGTGGTGAACCTGTTCCTGCATTTCACGGTCAACCCGAAACCTCCGACGGAATTCCCGTCGAACCCTCGCTGCTGCCTGACGGGGAAGGAACAGACTCTGTCGAGGTACCGGATGGTGGAGAGCCGATGGGGGTACAGCGGAACCAGTGACAGGATCAGGTGAACGTTCTTGAGCAATCACCCAGTAATATTATTGTTGTTTCTCTATTACTGCTCATCGTAATCTATCGACATGTTCACCAATTTCACTGATTCGTTTGAAGCAGCTGAGTTATGTTGGTAGCATTCAGTATTGTAGACTCGTGACTATAGATATACTGTAGACAAAATGTCAACGTTCCATTGTGACATTGTTGAGATACAAGGCAAACTTATCAGAAACCTAGGCTTTGCACAGTTACTCCTTCTTAAATTACAATATTTTCATAGCAGTTGCTACTTGGTCCACCCTACAGATCTTGAATTCCAGAGATTATTGCTCAGTACACTAACTGAAGATTTAGTGAACTGTGTAAAATAGCTCCCAAAAAGCTCAGTGACTGCCACATGGTGACCTCAAATTTCTAGTCTATCCTTTTCCAGTTTTACAGCATTGAAGGTTGGATTTTATAAATGTTACATGGGGTCAAGTGGTCTAGTGTCATGATGGATTTTGGAAATGACTTTGTGATATCATACGAAGGAGAACATCTATATCACTGATTGCATGCGTAAAGTTATAACTGAATTTGGGTTTAAGAAGTGTGTGTTTACTCATTTTTGACACCTTTTAAAAAGACCAGCTTGAAAAACTTAAAACCAAAAATCCTTTTTTGGTTGCAGGTTCAAGTTTAATGTTATGATGGAGTAAAATGTGTTATCATTTAAGATTTAATAACCGTGATTTGTTTTTGCGTTCTCAGGTTCCGGGTTAACAAAAGGATCTTTGTGGTTGGGTTTGGTCTTTATGGATCTATCCACGGTCCCGCGGACTATAGTGTCAAAATTGAGATTATCCATTCTGATTCCGGGGAAGTGCTCGGTCAGAACGATACAGCATTCAGTTGTAACGGCTCGGATTCCACCTTTCGAGTCATGTTCAAGAATCCAGTGGAAGTCGGGCCTAACATGGATTACATTGCCAGTGCAACACTGAAGGTGAGGTTTTGCAGAGAAGACTTGTCCATAGGCAGTTTATACTCAGTACATCTTATTCCAGCTTCAAATACGAATGATTTTAGTCATGGCCACTTCAAAATAAGTAACTTCATAGTTGGTTTTACAGTATTTCTTTACCTTGACCAAAAGGGGCGAGGATGTTTGTCTCAATCAGTGTTTATTCATTGGATATAGAGGTTAGATGAGCTGAAAGTTAAATGGTTCCATGCAAGCAACTTTAACCAAGTCCAGAACCACAAACACACTTGCATTGCTGTTTTAAGTGCAATCAAAACACTGGTCGTTTTTTTTCTCTCAAGCTGGAAAATAATTTAGTAGCCAATTGAAGTCTGGAAGATAAATAAATAAATACATCATATATATAGCGCTAAAACACAAAAAGTATCAAAGCGCTTCCCCCCAAAAAAAAAAATGATAAAAAGGAAATAAATACAGTGAAAACAAATAATAACCTAATAAAAATAATCCTGAAATACGAACACAGAAATGTAAAAAAACAATAAGAGGTTGTGTGAAGGCAAGACAGATAAATCATAGTTAGAATCGTTTGTAAAGTGAAATATTATATGATGATGTGCTGGAGAAGGAGACCCTTGGCTTAAATAACACAAGTCGAGTGAAATCCATTGATTCCAACAGACAACTTTGTATGCTTCAAAAATTCCTTAACATCTGTCATTTATTTTTGCAGGGCCCCGACTCGCATTACGGCACTCACGGGGTGAAGAGGATCGTCCACGAGTCGGTCTCCAGTGAGAGGGTCGTTTTCAACTTCTCTTTGGCCATGGGGAACAACAATGGAACTTCTGTGGAAGACGGGCAGATACCAGAATTGATATTCTACACCTGAGGGTCAAATGTGGTAATGGTTGTGGAAACTCCAAATCACTGTGAAATAATCTTTGAGTGGTGCTCTACACAGAGTCTCAGGCTGGAATGAGGGCACTCTTGTAGTTGATAGCACCATCAGCCGATGGAATGCTATTTCTTAAGGTGTCATCTGGGAACATTGTTTAACGTGTTGTTGGTCAAACATCAGTCCACGAAAACAGCTGTTGTAACTCTTCTTTCTCGTATTTTCCTTGCTTGGTATGTATAAACATAGTTAAGAGAGAGTTGTATTCAATGTAGATTTCATAGTTTGGGTGAGGTGTATTAAAATAAAGCACCCCACTATCCGTCACGACGAGAGAAGATGGCCTTGAAGATGGAAGTAGTTAAACATGGGAATTTAAAAGGACAATCTTATCTAAACAAGTCTAAAACATGAAGAGTTAAGTACATCACAAGCCTAGTTTATTAAGGTATTATTCAATTGTACAGACTGCATTTGCTTGATATATGTTCTTTATTAGGAACATGCTGTTTTTTATAATGATATAAGATTTCTGGCTTAAAAATGCTTGATTATTGTCCTGTTAGCTCCTTACCAACTTCTTGCATGGCTTGAGAGTTATTACATATGCTATAAAGTTAAATTGTCGCGTTAAATTTGGATGAATCGACAGTCAGTGTTTTAAGATTTCTTCTTTGTTAAATTCTGGTGTTAATGTTGTGTCTTCATAAGGGTAATGCTTGATACAAGCTACGTGGTTTTTTTTGGTGGGGGGAGGGGGAGGGAGGGAGTGAGAAAGTATTTTACAGCAGTCATAGGAAGTCTCTGGAATACCTTAGGACACCTTTAGACAAATTATCAATCTTCATGTCAAAGGTGAAATAAGTGACAAGGTTGTCCTGTTTGCATTCATATCAGAATAGAAAACTGACTTGGAGTTATAGACTAGTTTATTAGACACCACAGAACCGTTAGTAAGTTAGTAACACAGCACAAAGAAATGGGCAAGTGGTTAAGTAGGGGATCATGACAAACTATGTAATGGATTAATAGGCCATTTAAGAGCACATTATTTGTTTTATCTTAAGTCACTGGTCTGAATCCTGTCTTACAACCAGTAATAAAACAGTAATAAAAATAAAATGAAATGATTACATTTTCTTTGCTGCAATACTTTGCTTTTTAAAGCAGTCTTAATAGTCCAATTTTTTCATCATAATAATAATTGTGACACGTAGTCTGTTAGTTAGGGATTGAGCAATTATCAGTGCTCTGTTGTGCTCAGAGTGATACTCTGTAACTTAAGAGGTCAACTTGATTGTCAAGTGGAAATGATTACATTCCCCACCTCGTAGTTCAATGTTAAGACTCACACACGAATCATTTAGTTTCCTTTCCATTTTATGTATAAAATGTAATGGTTACCTTTTCTTCACAATTTTAATCAGGAGAAATTTCTTAGAAAGTTAGTTTAAATGGTAAATATTGTGTCGATGTCTATATTAGGAATGTAATAAATTAACGTTAAGGGTCGCCATAGTAATGAAAGAGTAAGTCAGTGCAAAAATGAACTGCCTTTTGACCTTCAAACCAAATCTTGATTGTTTCAATGTCGACCAATTCCATGATCTGACTTAAAAGTTGAAAGCTTGGAAATCACAAGAAGTTTAGAAAACTGAAGATGTTGGAAACCTGATAAAAGTCCAAGTTATTTTTAATCTTAAATTGTTTCAGAAACTAAGAAAGAACTGATCTGTTACTGAGTTTTTTAGCCAGTGAACCAATCAAGTGTATTCTTGTTTCTGAATTTGCAAACTTCAGAACTATTTCGACCTCTACAAAGATCAATGATATTTCACCTTAGGTATTGGAAGGAATTGCTTTGTCAAAACATGAACATCTGTGGATGGTTCACTTAATCGCTTTCAAAACGATTGTAACATTATTTTCCTAAATTATAGTCTGGTAACTGATTGGAGATCTATGATCATTATACTCAGGAGACCATTGCTACATTGTGTGACATTCCTACACACAATTACATTTACTCTTATAACAAAGTAACAGGACTTAGAAATTTGCATGTTGCACCTACAGCAGATCAGAAATATGTGAACATAGTAAAAGTTTGCCATCTGACAGGAATGTTTAAATCATTTCTAAACACAGGTATGGATTTGGCTTTCAGAGATTCGCTATGTGCAGAAAGGTATAATAATAATAATAATATAAGAATTTGTAAAGCGCTTTTATCCAGTTAAAAAAAACTGCTCAGATGCGCTGCAGGAGCAAAGTACCCAAAATGGACACAACAGTTATATAACAAATGGATACGCATTCATGAATAAGAACGTCTTGAGTTCTTTCTGGAAAGTTGACACATGCTGGATTGTTTTCAGATGTAAGGGGAGACTGTTCCAGAGCTGTGGAGCTGATCTAGCAAAGCAACGTTCCTCATAGGTGGAAGTGCGAACAGTAGGAACAGATAGCATATGTTGTACGCTTGAACGAAGCACCCTGTTAGGTCTGTATTCTTGGTCAAGCTCTTGTAGGTAAACTGGGGCTAAACCATTCCTTGCTTGAACAGGTATGGCATGGTTGTATTCCCTCTCCAAGGGACTTGATGAAATATCATCATGACCACAGAGATCTGCTCTGTTCAGATGAGAACAGTCTCGATATAAGGGGAGTGAGGCTGAGAGTGGATCAATTAAGTTGGTTTAGTTTTTGTGCCCAGGTTCCCCATCTTGGGTGACTTTTCTTAAAAAGTGTTATCATGTGAAAGTTCAAAAGCGACATAAAAAGTTGAGTTTTCAGCAGCGTCATTTAATTATCATATGTGCAAAAGTCTAGAACTGAATCAAAGTAAAATTGTTTTCTTTTTTCAATAGTAGCTTAATCAAATTTAACAGTGATGTTGACTTGGTTACCATAGTGACTTTAAATAAGAAGGGGAAAAAAAGAACACTTTTATACTGTCTGTACAAATATGATAGGGTAGTAGTTAATGTGTACAAATTTCTTTTTGTTGGGAATGTACTTTGCAAAGCAAGATATTAGAGAATAAAGGAAGATAAAAGTCTAATAAGAAGCGTCTTTGTTCTTTTTGGTTTCCTGAAAGGGAAAGCTTTGAAGTCACTTTTTCCTGACCTTGCAAAATTGTGAGGGGGACTGCGGATTGCAAAGTCGGCAATGACTATAACACAGATCACAAAGTCAGTTATTACTATTATACAGTTAGGTTTGTCCAACAGATGTTTTTACCAGACTGAATAAACAAGATGGGGGGTTGGGGGGAGGCAATGGCCCCACCCCTATGTTCACAACACTGGAGGTTCCGTACATTTCACAAGAACTCACCGGTAAAATTATAGAGACAAATGAAACACTCCAAAATTCATACAAATTGGGTAGACAAAGGTTATAGAATATATTTTTCCCATCACATGCTCTGCCCAGCACCCTGTAAGCTTTCTCTAGGTTCAAACTATTGGAATAAATCCACCTTTAATATTGAATGAATTCTTAAGCAAAGTCAACTTTGATAGTAAAATTTTCATGTTGTTATATTTGCTGTGCAAGATTAATAGCTTCAGAAAATAAGTACCTTCAAGATATTGCTTAAAATAGCTATTAAAAAAGACATGCACCTTGGAGCCACTGATACCTTTCAAGACACGCAGTAGATCGTAGTAACATCAATTGCAGCAACATATTTGTAGCAAAAAACTGTCACACACTAGCACCCCCCCCCCCAAAAAAGGCATAAACTCATTAGTTAGGACTTTCCAAATTCTCCCAATGTCCCCACTTGCAGATTGTAATTTGAAACTGTGAGTAAGTTCCCACTTTAACCTCCAATCTCTGTAAGAACATAAATTCTTTGACTGATATATAAATTGTAAATAATTTAATAATTTGCTTTAATGCCAGCTTTACACCCTCAGATCCAATAGGTAATTTTTTACCAACAGTTATCAACCCGTGGATTCTATGTATTTTTTGGTTTTGGAAAGAAGAATTAACATAAAAAGTTCAGCATGAAAACTTAGAAGAGAAAAGCAGTGACAACTAGCCATGAGAAGATAGAAATATAAAGGCATTATTATATCATAAATGTATAGAAATAAGATTAGAAGTAAAAGCAGAATAAAATAAAACATGGAATATCAGATAGTAATGTTAGAAAATAATAAGGGCAGATTTTATAGCATGGCAGAGATTTCAGTACAGAATGGATTTAAGAGGGCAGTATTCATCAAAGGAATCATCTAAGAGTCAGACTCTTTAAATATTGCAGCAAGAAAAAAAAAAACACAATTTTAAAGCAACACTATGTACCAAAGTATTAAATATTTAACTACTTGAGCATTCATTAATTTTAACTTTGTTAAATTAGAGAGTGAATCCTTTTCTTTGTTGTTGAAAAACGCAGGCTTCTTCACTTATTTTTGTTGACTGAATTGTGGTAACAAGGGCACTTTTGAATTTTGTCAGTGCGTGGATGAAATTTATATTCTCGGCTAGCAAACATGCGAATATTCTCAGCTAGCAAACATGCGAATGTACTTTACACCAAAATTTTAATATAACTATTTTTTAACAGAAATTGATATTATTACCAAAGTTTCTATTAAAACACTGAAAAATGCCATTGGTAAATCCTATAAAATTAAGCGTTAAACACCAGCATTATATTTATACAAAATTCCAAAATATAACACACTACCACGTGGATACATGAGAAAGAAGAAAATAAGAGAATAGGAAATAATAATATTAAAATGACTTTCTTAGCTATAAAACTCATTGGAAGTGAGTGTGTCTTATTAAACAGTTTTTCTAGGAGGGGTGTGCAAACAGGGTGTGGATCTAGGAGGGGTGCAACTAGGGGGTCCTTAAAGCAGACGCCCATGCAAGGAGCTCCAATGTAAGGTTAACATTTTAAATATTAAATGGTGCACTTTGGGGCATATGTAGGCTGCAAATTATGTCTATAATTAGGTTTAGATACAGAAGTTGCACTTCTCACCAGTAACTGCAACTCCCTGCCCCCCCCCCCTCCCCGATGATCTATATCTGACAACTGTTGCTTATTCACTAAGTCATCTTTGAGCATGATTGTGTCATGATTGTAGAATTTATATTCTCCACTAGTTGTTAAGTAGGTTTTCTGGTATAATTTTTGTATTTTTCATTAATCAGCAACGTTTCTTTCGGAAGAGGATCGATATTGAGTTGGAGTAATCATCAAAGTTCAACTAACCTCTTAATATTCCCACAATGCAAATGACAAAACACCCCTGGAGTTATGTGAAATATTATGTTTTAATTTTTCATGACTTATTTCATTATTTTACATTTATACCAAACATAGTCTATAAAATAAGTAACCTTTTGTCTTGTTAAGGAAAAAGTGCAAAAATATGTAATAATACAAAAACTTGGAAATGTTAGACAAGGAATAAGTTTCTTATTTTTCTTTTCTTTTTTTACGTCTCACAAAGTTCACCTTTTCTCCTCTTAAAAAATAGCTGTATTTATCTCTGAATAATAAAACAAAGCCAAGAGGACATTGCATGTCCCTCACATGACAAGAATAATATATCACCTATAAAAATCTTTTTAAAAGTTTAAATGATGCAAATGAAAATCAATTTGATACAATACACAGAGACAGCTACAAAGCAGTTAGTCACACTGAAAGACAGCTACAAAACTAGCATTTAACAAATCTGAGAGATTCTCAGAAAATAATTTGATTTTAATTTTGTTTCTTGGTATTGCTAGATTCCTCTAAAACAGTCTTGTTTTCACCAAGAGAGCTTTGGCAAACCGGTGGTAATGATTCATTTGCAGTTTTTTTGTTCTCCCTGTTGCGATCGAACAACCGGTGCTGTACGTGTTTTAATGACTGTCCTGCGTATGATATGACGGCAGAAATTATGCCAGAGAAAGTTCCTGGGACGCCTGGAAGGTCTCACTTGGCTCTAAGTGGAATGGTTTGGCCACGAATCCTGCCTCGACGCACAACATCACCAGATACTCATCGTCGCCAAAGTCAGACATTGCCTTGGCTTTTTCGATCCAAGGATTCCATACCACTAGAAGAGAAACAGATTAAGAAAAGGACTATGAAGCATCCATAATTCAAAAAGTACATTTCCTGTTATTGAAATATGAAAGCAGCTTTTGCATTCTTTTCCTATGATTTTTTCAACCTCACTGACCTCACGATGCCATAACGACATACATAACTAGCTTATCTATTCAAATCTAACTTCAAATGGTGGAATAAAAGTCGAAAAATGTTCAACTTTGAACGTTGTTTTTCTCAAAGATATTTTCTGTTAGGATTGCAATAAACCTCGCCCATAATATAAATATTTAAATTCTGTGAACGACATTGAATAATGAGGTAAATAATTTCACTTTGCCAACGTCCTAAGCAACCCAGTACAGTAAAATGTACTACATCACCATGCTTTATTTGTGTACATTGTGTAATGGCTGTGATACCGTCGCAACTTTTTCGGATTGCTGTGAATGAATCTATTTTAAGCAACGGCTCATAAATAAACATGTTAGCTATTCACTGATTGGTTGAATTCAAACTAGTGGATTTGGAGAACAGTTAATGCATGCAATTAATTTGAAATGACGAATTTTTCGGAAGACACTTTAATCATTATCTGCAGAAGTCCTTAATTACTTGCCAATTAATGCTTCTTGGGTAGGGAAAAAACTTTGCTAATATCTTAGTTTGCTATTTTGTGATGAATGCATGTTAAAAACTCGATGCACATGTCAAAAGGGAAATGTCAAAAGGGAAAATGGCGACAAAGTGCAAAAAGCTGCTTTAAGATATCATTTGCTTCATTGTTGACATTTGAAACAGCTCTCCTTTTTATTTTGCCAAAGTAATTGTCGATATCGCATGAAGCTATTATCAAGCTGCTATACATCAGGAATGATAAAAGCTATATTGATGAAGACTCCATCTTGGTTTTCAAAAGTTAGTTTCAACTGCTTACCAGCATCTGGAAAATTATTCTTCTTGATGATGACACTCTTTCCTCCCTTTGTGTTCTTCACAGTTAATTCATTTGGAGTTGATTTGTATATTCTGTGAATAAAATATGACACGTATTGTCGTACTTGTGACATACTCAAATTGATATCAATGTTTCATAGAACCAAATTTCACTCATACTCAAATACAGTAGGTTACTGACAGACAATCCAATATATTCACCACCTGCTGAATCACGCGTGATATAATTTGGTAAATTTTTCTTGACAAGTTTGACATTTCCACTATGTAATTCTTTACAGTGAACATTCACTTTAATTACAGCTTCTTCTAACAACCAAAAGTTGCAACATTTAACCTGTACTAAAGAATTTGGTAAACACATAAATCAACACACTGCAGACACTACATAATGATCTGCCTTGTCTCAGAGGTCGTTTGAGCTAGGCAATGTTGGAATGTCAGTCATGTTATGGAGAATCAATCATATTATGTCATTTTCAGTGACACACCATAGCGCTATACCAAGTTCTATCACCTCAAAGTTTTTTTTGGGGGGGGGGTGAATCAGTGGGTAGGGGGCCAGTGGTGGGGGTGTTTTACCATGTTTAATTAGTCCAGTAATTAAAAAAGAAATTAGTCACAGACTAAAGTACCTATCTGTCTCTCCTGAAATTGTGACCTCTTCATTTTCTTCTGTGCAATCTGTCTGGCCAGTTACCTTTGTTGAGAAATATCAATATAGAATCAACATGAGAATGATTGAAAGTATAAACGGATGCAAGTTGAAAGGTCATCTATGGAGGAGACTGTCGGTTGCAGAATACAGTAATATACATGAGACATCAATCCTTTAACTTTTTAACTTGAAAAAAAATTATCATAAAAAATATCCTATTTATAAATATGTATTTTCACATATTTAAACCAGATTTTAATAAACCTTGAACTCGAATAAATTAAAATAGAGAACGGTTTCATTCTGAATGCTGTATTGTCTATTGTGAAGTTACAATAGCATTGTTTCTACTCCACTCGACAGGCATTCGGCAACTCACTTCTAGCGCCATGAACAGTTCGTAAAGAGAACTCTGAGACTACCATAACATCAACTGTGAATTAGTAAAATCACAATGCAAGTCACTCTTTTGTTTGTCCCCAGAAAAATAGAGATGTTTACTGCAACTGAAACACAATGAACTATGCAGGAATCTTTATCACCTGAAATTGGCGCATCTACATACACACATGGTTTAGCAATATCTTGCATGCTATGTATTCACAATATGATAAAATTGCACTTAGAAATAACTGCAAATTTAACATAGACTTGAGATCTTAATTTTGTCTGTGAATTCAACAATTTCTTAGTTAATCACAGCTTCACAAACTCATTGTTTTAAAGCACAACATATTTGGTTTTACCTTATAATATTATCGTTAAACTTGTTAGTTTTATATTCACAGGAAAATCTAGTTACCAATGGACAAAAGAGCCACTGAACAACCAACCACAGGTCTAGTTTATAATTTAAAAAAGAATCAAAGATAAACCTTGTCATCATATTTCGTTCCTTGCAGTCCAACCACCGATGTCTGTGTGATGTCATCCACTCCCAGATATGTGTGAAGCAAACAAGTAAAATCAAATGCCTCTTGACCTGGAAGGTAAAAACAAGACACACTTTAAGTACCACTAAATAATATAGTTCTTGATTCTTACTAAGATCATCCACTAACTTGGACTGGCACAAAAATGTCCAAATAGCAAAAAAGACAAGTACAGTCACTGAACAGGGGCCTAGTTTGTGTGGAGGAGTATTATAAGAGGTCTGCACCAAAATGAATAATGAACTCAGTATCTTCCACAGAAGACAAAATTGTCCTGCCAATCCCCTCTCACCCCCCCCCCCCTTGAGATTCACTCTCCTTCCCACTCTGAAGCCAATGAGATGCAAATAATCAGCCAGGCATGATGTACAAATGAGGTATTATAAACTGTTTCTAATGCTCTTGTAAGTGTATATTGTCACAGAAAGCTCACTCTGAATTGTCTTTTAGTGCTAAATTTGATAAATTACGCTATCACGTCTAAAAGTGTGTAATACAGTGGATGTTTCAAACTCTAAAAGGCAACTATGTACTGCTTAGATAAACAAAAAAGGAAATATGTTTTCTTCACCTAAAACTATTTCACCAGTTGTGATCCAGCTCAATGGCAATGGGTTGTTTTTAATATAGTTTTCAAGTGTTGACGATTGTCTACTTATTTTCTTACACAATTACCAGAAAACTTGAGAGATTGGATAAAATATTTTCTTGTCCTTACCTTTGTTATCGACTGTGAATTCTAACAGAAGTGATTTTGCCTTTAGTGTCACTGTGTAGGTAAGTTTGAATCTGCAGAAAGAGACGTGAGATTCTATTCAAGACTGAATAATGACAATAACATTTCAAGAAGAATTCAAATGCCATTATTTTAAATTAGCCAAAAATTGTTCAATGAACCAAACAAGAGAGAAAGGAACCTCATATGAAATTTAGAAATACCAGTATTAAAATGAACACATTTAATTAATGACCATGAACACATTTAATTAATGACCATGAAATTTCAAATAGAATTCAAATGCGATTATTTTAAGTTAGCCAAAAAAAGGTTCAATAAACCAAAAAAAGAGAGAAAGGAACCTAATATGAAATTTAGTATACCAGTATTAAAATGAACACATTTAACTAAAAGTATTCTTACTATTTTACCGAAACACTATTTAACAATGATATTTATCACTGTTAGTTAACATTTGTATATATAATTAATATGAATCCATATCACTGGCCACTGATAACAAACATTGCTCTTAGACAGACTTACGAATAGTTCCAGATTTTTCTTGTTTCTTCGCTGTCTTCCATAGTAAATGTTGCAGACACATCTCCACTTTTACGGTCCTATTGTAAGAAAGACAGAGAGTTAAGTCTGCAGTGAGTCAGGGCATCATCCATCATCTGAGCTTTAAGGATAGGGGTAGGCTGAGACTTAGTTCATTACTGTATAATGCAACTAGAGTTACAGGGCTGAACATGCAGTCTATGTTAACACTGGGATCATTACTGTATGATGCAACTAGAGTTACAGGGCCGAACATGCAGTCTATGTTACCACAGGGATCAATACTGTTTATATGTTGCAACTAGAGTTGCAGCTACTGTAGGACTGCTGATAGTGTGGAACTATTTGTAGAGAACTCCATCTCAATATCAAGACTGAACGAATTTAAACCTGCCATAGTTTGGCAGGCAAGACCCTCCTAAACTCCAGGAAGGGGATCAATCACAGTGGGTGGTCTGAAATATGGATCTTGCTGAATGTTCTTCAAAAGTTTCAACTTCCTATTATTATCTTCTGGTTGATTTATCCTTGTAATGTGATACACGGGGGATTGTTCAGCTGTCAAAGTTCTCTGCATTTTGAGTTTCATCGAGACATATACCTTTCGGGCAGAAACATTATTTGCCTTACGTGGAATAAATGATTTAAAGGCATTGAACACTTGCCCCAAACCGCCCTTTGGAAAAAAAATTAACTTTCTGTTGCCTGCAAGTGAAGTTTTTTTCTTGTCACCACAAAATGCAGACAGTAAGGAAACGTGATACCCTGTTATCTCTATCTGGACCTGAGATGTCCATCTCTGTATCGTTTGTACACTGTGCTGTGGGTATTGACTATAGCTGCATGTATTGACTGTACACTAGTGTCTAATTACCGACGGTAGCAAGCTGTGTGTGTATTTTCTGGGATCGATGGTGGGTGTCTAACACTGCTGTTACACCTCATTCGAAACTAGGTCAGATTACCGGCATCAGACGTTTCTTTGTGCGCGAATCTTCACTCCTTTTAAACATCATAATAAATAACCAACACTGTGTCAGCTCAGTTGTTATGATTACATTCAATTTGCTGTGGCCGGACGCACTCCCAAAGTATCACCGAATTTGAAAAAAACTCATGTCTTTGTCACACAAAATGCTATGAGGATGACCTAGAGATGCTGGAGATTTGACAGCAATTTGGTTCACCAATTCGACTTCAGATCACCAGAATATCGCTTAATTTAAGCTGCATCCTCTAATGGTGGACTTCAAATGTACACAAACATATTTATTATGCCATCTACACTAAAGTGTTACCTATTACTATCATGTTGTATATGATACCAACCTTATTTTGACCAGACAGTTTCCATAGTGATGTCCTAGCAAAGCCATGTTGCGGTCTGCCTTCACCCCAGGGCCCAAAGTGAGCTACATATAGTTCGAAAGGTAAACAGAAATGGATACCAGATCAGCATGTCAACAAGACAAAGTACATTCAGTGAGTAACTAACAATGGAGCTTATCATATATCAATTCAAACAAAGTTAAACATTTAAGATTAAATCTGTGAAGAAATGAGTTGTTCATTTAATTTTTGGTGAACATGTGTGCTTGACATAGTGAGTGTCTGCTTTTATGGAAGGAACGTATATCAACTTAGGCTAATTTCTGTATTATTTTATATAGCAGTAAAAATATATACTCATACAAGACTATCTTTCTTGATGAAAATCATGTAAACAAAAATACTGAGAAACACCGAACATTTGTGTGACAAGAGGATACAAAAGTGCAGCAAGTTTGATACCATTAAAGGTCCCACAGAAACTATGTTTTTTTTATAAACCTTGGTCGTTACTTCGTGTGTTTCAAACTGTTGTCTATCAAGTGACACAACTGGTCTGATTTCAAATTGGAAAATAGATCATCTTTATCGATCAGATGTGATCCAAGTATTATAATTATATATAGATATACTTACGAAATACAAGGGGAATTCCACCTCTGATGGCTTTCTTATTGTTGAAGATAGCATCTTTGCTGTAAATTAAAAAGGAATATTGCTTTGATTTTTTTTCTATTCTTGTATCCAAGCATTGATTCATCAGTATATATTCACCACATATCAAATGTCAAAATAAAAATAAAAATAAAAGTAAATATCAAATGTGCTAGAAAGTGAAGCATTATGGCCATTTCAGATTCAAATTTCAACAAACACACTACACTTTGTACCACCCTGAAAATAGCATTTTTTTCATTATAACTAGTCTGATTCAACACACTGCAATGTCTCCAACATTTCTTAAGGTGTGCCAAGAAAGTGCTTCCCCAAAATTTCCCTGATTGTTCACATGCTAACATCATATCAGACAGCAAATTGCAGGTGTATGCTGTACTCATCATGTTTATCCAGCTCAACAAGATTGGATATGTTGCATAGGTTGACATGTACTGTATATATGTACATACTGTATTTTACTTAAAGATACGTTACATGGGACATTTCCATATGGTTAGACCTTTGTGAATACATTGTAGAGCATACAGTTAGTTAAATTTACACATCACTGCATCCAATTGTGTTTCAAAGTCCTTGTGAAGCAGACTTTATACTCTGCAATTGTTTCATGACAAATTATCCTGGCATTTTACCCAAACCTTCCAAGTTTCCATGATGGTTGAATACCAGCTAATATGAGTAATGACTACCATGACTTCATGCAGATGGGATGATGTGTGCAGACCGCAGGACTGTTTACATTTGGTCACATGACATAGCAACCGATCTTTGGCATGATGGTACAGTATGACAGGCGAACTAGCACATGATTGTAGATCATACATACTGTAGATACATACCATACAACTTTCAGTAGTGACAGAGGTATATGTAATGCCTCCTTATTGACACTCAAACTTGATTTGCTATGAGAGTTAGAGAATTATGAGCAAATTTATGTACAGTAGTGTTGATGTGAGCACTTATAGTTCATTTTACATAAATCAGTAATGGTAAGTAACTGCTGTTGGCCTAAAATGTCAGGTTAATTTGTGTGATGATCTATCAAGCTTAACCCCGAAAACTTGCTTGGCTTGAGGTATTTTTTGAATGAGGACACCGGCTGTCTCCTAACAACATAATTATGCATTTAAATTTACCTTTAACTTTCCAAATTAGTAACATTTTACCATTGAGCCCCCCCCCCCCCCGCCCCCACTAACTCGATGACCTATTGGCTGAATGCCCACTTCTTCTCCCTTTCAAATCTACATACTATTATGAAGACCAACACTAGCGAATTTCCGCCAAGTTGAGTCTAGTCGACTCGTCTCTGGTCACCAAAGAAATTAAAATCAACAGCTGTGTAATTAATGATCAAACCTATTCCTTGTCCAATACATACATATATATATTATGACATAAAAGTCTGAGTGACCTCTTAAATGCACTTCATTACCACTGGAGTCCAGATGTGCAATGTTAAAGATCACGAAATCACCAAAAAGGATTTCGCATCTAATTAACCCAATTTGAGGGGTCAGTTAAGGGAGGAAGAGGCAGGCAGTTGCAAGGATAGTGAAATGAGATAGCACGGGGGAGGGGGGAGAGAGTAGGGGGTCCATGATTACACTGGTTTATTACACATAATGAAATGTTTTCTTCATATCAGCTGTAGGTTCATGAATCGCTTTGCAAGCTTTAACACTAGTAACTGCTAGAATTGGAGCACCTATCCCAGCTTGATATTAGCTCTTTATTTGACAAAATTTTGCTAAATTTAACATTTGGACTTAGAAATCAATGTTTCCTTATTTTTCTAAACTTATAAAGACAGTAATTAGTTCATATCTCAGTTTTGCATCTTTACTGCAATATAATTGTGAATGAAGCATAATGATTCAAACTATATCGATTTTACCCTTCTTGTATTTCCTGTAAATGTCAAAGGTTAAATACTAGAGTTCTGCTGTACATGATCTACAAAATAACTATCACATCTGAACATCTGTTCTGAATGACTCTTTCATTAATCAGTTGGTATCTTAAATCAGTTTCCTTGAGATTAACTAGCAATTAAACCCTTGAACTTACAAAATGTATCTACAAACATTATTGGTCAGTGTTTAAAGCCAAAGTACTTTTTTATCAACATATGTTATACTACACTATTGGGGATTATACAGCCTGGGTTGACGACCTATTCACTGTGCAGTATATTATTAAAATGTCCACAACTTTGGGGAGCTGTTATTTAGGGAGCTGTTATTTGAAAAGATAAGTTGCTACTTAACTGAAGAGAACTGTACCGTACATGCATATTATGCAGAATTGATAAGTTTGATTCCATGCAGGGCAAATTTTTAAGGATTTTTTTTTTTCTGGGCTGTCCCTCGAACAACTATGCAGGCCTTACAATTTAGTTTGGTTGTCCGAAAAATGTAGCATAATATGAACAATGACCAACATGTACACTGAAGGAGAGATACATGTAGGTTGGCAGATGAATACAAACTAGATTTGGGAGTGATAACAATTGATCATTTTATCTATATTTGGGGGTATTTAGTTTACTACAATATAATCTGAATTTGATGTAAATAACTATGCATCCATCAGCCAGCCTCCACAGCTGATTTTGGTTGTACAGTACGAACAGCAATTTGCTCGTCTCAGAAGACTGGAGACTACCTCAAGAAGTTTGCTCTGCCATGTTTGAACAGTAATTTTAATAATCAATCATAAGCTATCAATCCAATTAGTATCCTACAGGCTAGTAAGGGGCCAATCAGCCTTCGGCATACTGGTCGGTGGAAAAAAATTGCAAATAATTACACAGATATGTTTTCCAGGTGAAGACAGCTGTTTCAGGTGTTTGAATTGGCGGCAAATTAACTAACATTGACATGCATACTCAGACCAGTAGAATAAGGTACTCAAATTCATGCAAATGCCAATGAGAACACATGTACTCAAAGGCACAGAGGGCCAGGTCATCCCCAAGGACAAATTATGCCCTGGGTCACTTTGTGTAAGTTATATTAATTTTATCTTTAAAATATATTATTAAAATGATAATATAGTAGTAAACAGCTGGTTACCTCCCATATCCACCCCACTCCTCTTTACAATGTCCTGTCATATTTACATTGAAGATATTACATATTTCCTCAATTAATGGGTGCATGGTATATGCAAGTAGATTTAGTAAAAAGTTATAAAGATATTGGAAAGTAACAGCTAAAGGAGACAAGTGTTATACATGTTTCACAAACGTCTGCTTCCATCACTTTCGTACTCTAATTATGTTCTTCAAAATAAAATCAAACTGTTAGCAAACTGCTTTTCCACTAGAGAGCCTGTGTAAGAGAACGTGTAAAAGAAAATTGGCCTGATGTTTCGATCCTAGCAGGATCTTCTTCAAAGGCTAAATGACAAGTAACAGTAACAGAAGGGACAAGAATACGCACAGAATACAGACAGGTTAATGAGCATGGTGAACACAAAGAGATAGATTTAAGGGGATTAGTAGACAAGGGATGGAGAGAAGAAAGAAAGAAACCAACAGGGGAACCTCTGAAGAAGATCCTGCTAGGATTGAAACGTCAGGCCAACTTACTTTTACACGTAATTATGTACTTCACAGTAATGAGATGTTCTACCAAGACTAGCATAGTTTGGCGATAAATTTTCAAGCCTATGCAGCTGCTGAGGATTTTAAAGCATACTAAAGTACATGCAGATACAGAGTATTTGTCAGCTGTGATGTTTGTTAATTGCCACGTGACAAAATGTGTACATTAATTTTATGTATGAGTTTAAGATGGGATGCTGATAATAACTCCCAGAGCTCCATTACACATTTAAGCAGATAAGCAAATTTTTTTTTTAAGTTAAATAGCAGCATAGTATTTATAGTTTAAAAAAAAAAAAAATTCAATATAAAAATAAAAATTAATATTTAATTAAGAAAAAAAGGAACTTTATGATAAGAATTAATACCATGGTCTATATACAGTAATGACAGAAACGTTTGCAGTCAAAGCAAAAAGCTGAGATATAATAAACTGTACATAGTTATTGCAAAGTTTCTTGTAAGATTGACAATTAGTGCTCGAAACCTCTCACATTTTAGCTATATACTTCTTAGAGTATTCCATTCCACATTTCCAGGAAGATACAGCTATGTTGTAGAGATCTAGATGAAGAGCAGTTGTACATGATCATCTGCAGCTCATCTTTGAGTCCTTCCTACTCCCCATGTTCAGTTTCCACCTGTAGAAAACCATTTAACCATTCCCTCTCCCATCCCTCACGTAATCCTGCTAACTGTTACAGACACTGACAGATAACTAAGTCATTTAAAGGCATTGAAGACTCGCCCCAAACCGCGTGCGGCCATCTGAAAAAGTTAACTTTCTGTTGCTTGCAAGTGACGTTTTGTTCGTGTCGCTACAAAATGCAGACAGTAATGAAACGTGATACCTTGTTATCTTTAGCTGGACCTGAGATGTCCATCGCTGTATCGTTTCTACACTGTGCTGTGGGTATTGACCGCAGCTGTATGTACTGACTGTACACTAGTGTCTAATTACCAACGGTAGCAAGCTGTGTGTGTATTTTCTGGGATCGATGGTGGTGTCTAACACTTCTGTTACACCTCATTCGAAACTAGGTCAGATTACCGGCATTAGATGTTTCTTTTTGCGTGAGTCTTCACACCCTTTAAACGGTTAAGATGATCGTCAAAAATGGAGAATTTCATTTCTCCCAGGATAGAATATTATGTACTAAGTCTACATTCCAAATCATGCAATGAGTCCAAGTAGTACCTTAAAAACAATACTTCATGTTCTTTCAACTTCCAGGATGTCAAAGTTCCACCTGTCGAAAAAGTGAAAGATATGCATATTTTTTTCATGTCAATCATAACATACAAATATTATTTCAGTAGATCCAGTGAAAACATCTTGTTATTTAAAGAATGACATGTCCAGTTTTAAGTTGTCATATACTGTAGATAGAAAAATAAAATGCTTAGCTTGTAACATAAGTTTTTTTCCCAAATCACAATGATTGTTTTGTTTTTAAATAATTCGAAGTATTCTAACAAAGTAATGCTGCCAAATCATTCACTGCAGTAGTGTTTAAGCCAACAATTCTGGCAGTTAAAATTAACTGCGTTACAGCACACATTAGGGTTATTTTATTACTTTCCAGAAAACCGTATTACCTGTCTAATCTCTACTACTGCACTTTCCCATCTACTGTACCTGCAGCATCGACCCTCTGATTGGTGTAAATATCTAAGTAGATTTACTTTCCCCTTTCTTAAATTGTGACCAATTGATGGATTCATGCAGGAATGTACAGTATATACTGTAGTGCAACAATATAGTAGAGACAGTCAGTGGAATTCATCCAATATTTCCCAGGCCCCCTTATTTACCCCAGGCTGTAACTCTCCCGACCCCCCCCCCCCAGGTCCTCTTCTCCTCATCAGGCCTGGAGCCAGGTTTGGC
>JAIPMN010001764.1:0-16681 GCA_020650975.1 Apostichopus californicus | reverse complement strand
TATTCGTTTCGTTTCATCTGTTATATGTTGATATCACCTGACTAAGAGTGTCGGGTCGTCGGGTCGTCATCTGTTATATGTAGATATCACCTGACTGAGAGTGTCAGGTCGTCTTTTCGTTATCTGTTATATGTTGATATCACCTGACTCAGAGTGTCGGGTCGTCTTTACGTCATCTGTTATATGTTGATATCACCTGACTGAGAGTGTTGGGTCGTCTTTTAGTCATCTTTGATATGTTGATATCACCTGACTGAGAGTGTCTTCACAGTGAAATTATCAACTGATTCTTGATCTCATCACTTGGCGTCAGACTACTAAGTAACGTTAATGCCAATTTGTGATACCTTTACCTGTCTAATATCTCATTACTTTGTACTTAACTACCGGTCTTATGTAGACGATGTAATAAACTGTCCAAAAGAGTCATCACTAGGTTTATTGAATCACCAACAGTTAAACGTTTTTGCCTCCAGACTAAATTTAGTATCACCTGTCCAATGTTTGTACCACCTAACTAACTGTAGTATCAACTGTCCTATGTTTGTGCAACCTGACTAATGGTAGTATCAACTGTCCCGTGTTATACAACATGACTAACTGTAGTATCAACTGTCCAATGTTTGTGCCACAGAAAAAAAACTGTAGCATCAACTGTTCAATAATGTCTTGATATATTTGTTTTGTCCAAAATTGTACAAATTTAGATCATTAGACTGTACTCACTGTCATCTGCGCGTAAACTATTTTTCTACTTTAATTGAGATGAAGTAATAAATCACATCTTGAAATTGATTGAAATATTCTGTATTACTACGTTACTCCTTTCTAATGGATTTCTTATTGATGTTGTCTCAAGCAATTGCTATATCCATATAAACACAATTTGTCGATATATCCATAATATCACAAAGTGGCTAGATATATTCATTATATCACAATTTGAAATACAACATATAAATTCAAGAAAGAATGATGGATATTTATTACGTAGAAATTTTGGAAGAAAAAACAGAATTTCAGTTTTTAAAATATCAAAGTTTAATTGGAAAGGAATAGTTTGTGTACTAGTTTGTCAATATTGTTTTCAAATACTCAGCTTTACAATGTAAATTTCTGAAATTCTCCATTAATGCTAATTATACATGTATTTTAGAATGTGACCGTTGTTGTGCCCCACAAAATTATTAGACTATTCTTGTACTTCATTAGATTGGCTTTCAATGTTGTTTAAGTATGAAGTTTAATATTGCATTTTTAGGTTACACCTGCTGTCACCCAACCTCCCGCCCTCCCAAACCCGTACTCGGACGTAAATAGCCCCAAAAGCACCATCCATGCATGCACATATACATACAGAAGTCAACATTATCGCCTTAGTATTGGTTGTGTCATTACCAATAAATCTACCACAGATATTGGAGGAACCATGAAACGATTCACGTGATGACGAGTTAACAGGAACTTCCGCAATTATAACAACAAACTGTATATGTTTTAATTGCTCACTATTTGTTTTATTTTGTTTTTTGAGTAACACCAGGCGTATTCTACAAGTGGGAAGTTCCTCGTTTATTACTATAGCTATTCTACATGATATTGGGGTTATTATATTTCCTGAAGCCGACAAACAATTCTACATTCAGTGTATAAAGCGTACTTTTTAGTGTAAAGTTCCTACAGCCTTGTGTCTGTAGTTGCGAGGCAGTGTGATTTTTCTTCTGCTTGTGTCTCTGAAAGTGGAAATCCTACCTAGGTCGCTGGTGATAACTCACCTCAGCAGAGTGGTATATGGTAATGAAGTATCATAGAATAAGGAGTATCAACCATGTGATGCGTAGATATCGGGTAAGTCACAACAAACCGTTCCATGAATAGAATTGCGGATGATTAATGCAAATATCGTTATGAGCTAAGGCCTACGTTAGAACATGGCTATAGTTGTACTGTTGCATATTGACTGATATCCTGCTAAAATAACAAGATGGGTGGATATAAATAAATGTAATAAGCTAAAACATAATCGATCATATGTTCTCCACATTCTTCAACATATTGATTTCCCTCAGGAAGTTATTTAAAATGATCCTGGACGTGTCCACGTATGAGAATGAGTGGTTATTAACATTGCACGAACAAGTATTACGCATGCGCGTGGAAAACGATAATTATTCACAACTCAAGTAGCTATTTATATTATTTACATGCACCCGCCTTCAATCACCGCTCTGTTTAACTGCAGCGGTGACAATATGGCAAGCAAAAAGAAATCTCGAGTCACGTGATTCCCAGAGCGTTTAGGTTACAAACTTGATTCACTAGTTAGTGAGGATACTCCCAAAGCGTGGAGAGCACTATTACGAGGCATACTCCAGTGTACGCGAGGAGATCCCTTTGTATTCTCAAAAATGAAAAACGCTTCAGAATGCCTCGTTTGTGGATGTAACCAGATATTATTTTGGGGGTGTGGGTTGCTCAGTTTCAATCATATATTTCCAGATAAAAATATGTAAGATCATCCTTTCTCAATGCTTCTTTTCTATACCTGTTACTTGAGCTTTTAGACATATGCTTGTGCTGATGAGCACCTTACACTGTATATACTGTACTAATATAATGTGTAAGTGTTATTATTGTAGAATAATTTAAAATAATACCGTTGTAAATCAGTAAAATACTATGTTGAATTTGTTTACGAATATACCATATACTGGATCGTTATGGTTAATCATTTAAACGTTATTATATACGGTAACTGTATAATCGCTCCCACTCACTCCACCTTCCCCACCTACTATCTCCCTCTCCCCCACCACCCTCCAACTCGTGTACCATGAGCGATTGTATTAAGGCATAAACAGTCCGAAATTAGATTAAATACTTACCACGTAGGCAATCCATGGAGTTGTAATAGCGAGTCCTAAAATTTGGTCACATGACTGCTATGTTGTCATCTCTCCGGAAACACATTGCCATACACGTTTCGAGTGTGAGTTACCGTTTAGGTGGATTTAACTTTGAACTTCGTCGACCTCATGCATGGCCATTGATATTTGACCTTTTCCTGATGATGACATAATTCAATAAGGCTCTGCACCCAGTTCCTAGACATACACACAGATTAGTCGAGAGCCGGGTGCCGGGGACAATGACGTCATCACACCATCTTTTTGCACTCCTCATTTTTCGTAAAGTACCGTATATTATGAGGTAGAAAATATACAATTTTTTTTCATCCCCTTTATTTTCTCGGGCCTTAGGCTAGAGGCCCCTCTCAATCTACCTCTCCCCTCCCGTCGGGCCTCAAAACACCCACCAAGTTTGAAGCACATTGGGAATACGGTTTAATTAAGATAAGTTATCGACTATTAGATTTCGCATTTTATTTCGCTGTTAATTGGAAATCTTGGAAAAGTTTGTCAGCTTCATCTTTCCCAGTACTGCTGTGGTAAATTGATCTAATAGAGTATTTTTTAGGGACATTTCCTCTCCTATAGAGACCGATCATGATACAACACCAGATTTTGACCAATTCAATACACGTTGCAGTTTATTCTAACAAATTAAAACGTAAGCTGGTGAAGACCTAAAACTAAATATACAACGTTACTCATTTCTCTTTGCTTCACATTTAGCGTTGTAAGTATTAGTCTAACTGGATGTCAGTTATAACATATGGCTTTCTCGGAGAGTTTTTGAACTACTTATGGTGGAAAACAACATAATATACAATAAGATTTCAGTTAAATTAGTCACTATTGCTAAATTCATGTTCGCAACGGAGGGAAGCAGAGCCGTATAAGGACATGCACGGCTCTGGGCGGAGGGGAGGTGGAAAGGGAAGGGGAAGGGGTTTGTTTCACTGGATTTTTCAGTATAGAACTATTTTTCCATTACAATGTTCGCTCAATGATTACTTTACCTTTGAATATCTGCCCGGTTTCGATAACGATGAGTGTTTCAATATACAACTCTCCCACAACTTTCTTTGCAATATATCATCAGAAGAAATTTGTCATTGCAAAATTATCACCTTTTTTTCTTTCGAACATGTTTTTCTTCTTTACCAAGAATACATTGAGCGATGGCTGCAGTCCTTGTCAGCTCACTGCTGCAAAGTTCTCCCTTTCATATCTAGTTCCACATTCTTTAAAAAAAAACATATCATATTTTCCTGAGCCTGTTTTTGGCCCAATAAAGTTTTACGTCTACACACAATGCTCCTTTAATAACTGATTTTATTTCATATATGCACCACGAACGCGAAGCGCTAGTATCATTGAATGGGGTCCAGAGGTCCGCGGGGTGACCCCTGGCGAAGCCCACGAAGCTCTCGCAATATGAGACAATTATAACACAGAAAATAAGTTTAAAGTGCTGCAAGAAGTTAGGAGAAATGAGCAGCGATCCCTTTCATCTTCTGAATGATCCTAGTGAATCTGTTTCAAGATATTATTAAGATGTTATCCTTATTTATACTAAAGTTCACTGCAGTACCTCGCTATCTAATTGGGAATAGGTTGCTGTTCTAATTCTCAAATGAACATAAATATATATTTTACGAGTATGTGGAACGCTTTGCCAAACGTTCGACTAATCGACACCTCAACGAGTTGAACGTATGTACCTGAATATCATAGACCCTGCATAGACATAGATGGGATATAAACGATGCAAGTCGCACATCGGTCGCCTTGATTGTCAATGCACTATAAAGACTAATGTCGTTGAATATGTCCTACAGTACCCTATATCTCTAGCAATGTGCTCTTCATATATATTAGAAGCAAATACATATTGACCAACAATTACCAGTAAGTGAAGTCACTTGCGAACATTATAGTTCAGCAGGTTACATGCAGCATGACCTTGGATACCTTTGTCTGTTATTTGACATGATATGACTACATTAGGCCAATATCAAATTACGCTGTGCGCTGTAGTCTATTGTATGGGCAAGCATTGTGCATGGCGGTCGTACAAACACCGCAGTGTTGAGAGCCTTTTTTACAGTGATTTTGTCCAAATAATCGCAATCACTACTACTGGGAAGCTGATATTAATTGATTGAAATTCAAGTATTAATTTATCAGTGAAACTACGGTAAGTATTACGGAAACTTGACTTCGATACTGAAAGTTGTTTTATAGTGAGTGTGCTGTATGCTATACGTTAGCTAATACGGAACAGTGGGCCTATGCCAGTAGGATGCCAGTAAGGCTAAGCTGGGTGTTACTAACCCTCTGAACGTTACTTACACGGTTTAATATGATATGACAGATTTGCCGAATTTGTCTAATGCAGGCTAGACCTAATCCTACATGTTAGTCACTGAACATAATCTTAACTTGCAAGGACCAGGGGAGGGGGAGTGTAGTGTTCAAACAATGGTATATTTTATACCTTCTTGTACCATGTATTTGAACACCCCAAGTAATACAATCAACCTGTCCAATCTCTTACCTACCCTCACTGGAATATAGCAGAACCCCATAACAACTGTAAGTCATAATAACATAATAAGGGTCATAATAAGGGAAAGTTCATCTTTGTTTCTATGGTCACTTATATTCTGGTAGTAGTACAGCTGAAAAGATTGGAGAGCATCATCATGTCGTGTTATATCTTATTTCCATTTTCCTTGGAACATAATATTGACGACGAGTATAAGTGCGGGTGCTTAGATTAACTCATTTCATGGCGGCTCAAGCAGCGAATCCGTCTTTCCACCAATCGACATATCAGTGGACATACATGCAATTGGATCTCGTTGGACGAAGTAGATCGCTTGATTCGCAAACTTTCTAGCATTGGAATGCCCTTCCACAGTCTGCCATTGATGCTACCAGTATAAATCAGTTCAAGGGACTTTTGGACGGACATCTGCAATGTAGGGGAGTTACAAGAGCTGAGCTCTCTCTCCCTTCTTCATCCCACACTACATCTGTCTAGTGATGAGGCGTGGGATACAGGTGGATACAGGTGAATAACAGCATTATATAACAAAGATTCAACGCGCAAACGAGTCTTCCTACTACAGTCCATCGGAAAGTTTAGATACCATATTTTTGACAGTCTTTCTGATGTTGGTGAGGCTAAGGATTACGAGAAGGCAGTCAAAGCCTTTTCTGAACATTTCATTTCTTTAAAGAACACGGAATATGCGGTATACCTGTTTCGCCAAGCTCGACAACGTAAAGGTGAGACTGTTGACGCTTATTACACTCGCAGTTAGTATCCATTTTGAATATCAAGATGGCCGCTACATATTCATGAACAGTTTATGTCACCATTGGATTCCTAGGCCCCGAAAATTTGGGTATACGCATTAAACCTGTATTGAATTATGAGATATTCAGAAAAATAGCCCTTTCATTGGTGGCCATCTTGGATTTCAATATGGCCAGCTAAGCTAAGCTGCCTGATTACTTGCGATTTTTCATATGTGGACGATGAAATCAAGGCGCTTATTGTAAAGATATATCGTTACACTAACCTGCGTAAATCTGCATTGCGTTCACCAATACAACATACTAAGCTTATGTCAATGGCTAGAACCATGGAACTCACTGAATTTCGTGCTTCAGGAATGATAAGTACAAAGAGTTGCTATTCATGGAAAATTGCCAAAACTCATAGTTGAGTACTGTTCATGTGCCACAGTTCTCTACCTTGAAGAGCATAGTGCCAATATGGTTACAAGAAGATCCAAGCCTGTGATAATGATAAATAGAGATAGTGAATATTCTGATAAAATCAAAATAATTATAACTGCAAACACAGCCAGCGTACCGACAATACAATATTCAAACATATGAAATTATATTCAGTTAGTACTTGGTGGTAAGTGTGCTTGGGCTACGGTTTTGATAATGAAGTCCATGTAGCCCTATAACTTCAAAATCATCTTCAAGTTCAGTAGTTCTGTTCAGTAGTTTGTTCATTTGATAGGCTATGGTATACTGTATATTGGCAAAATAAAGTTAGTTCATGAGCGTATGTAATGTGTTGTACATGTATGAGCTAAAACAGCTGATGTTATTTCGTCGAAATGCCAGTCCTACTACAACTAAATTACCCAGCAAAACAGGAGCAATATCCACGGATGACTCTCCTTATTAGTTTGATCGAGACAAATCCAAGCTTTCCATGCTATATTGTAAATTCGCTGAGAAGGCCTACAATCAGCTTACAGAAAACAGTACTTGATTTGCTCATTTATGTTATGGTGAAAAACTTTACCCAGCTAACTTGATTCTATGTAGCTTCTTTGTAGTCTGACATTAGTCTTTTACATAGCTCCACATTGTCTACATTACTA
Source organism: Apostichopus californicus (assembly GCA_020650975.1). NCBI lineage: Eukaryota > Metazoa > Echinodermata > Holothuroidea > Aspidochirotida > Stichopodidae > Apostichopus > Apostichopus californicus. The sequence continues at coordinate 9,360 of JAIPMN010001764.1, read as the reverse complement.
AAATAATCAGAAGAAGAGTTGTTATTCATGGAAATTTGCCAATAATTATTAAAGTTTGAATTACATAGATTAAAAAGTGGGAATTCAATGAACATATTCATACCTTTATACCTGCACGGTTCGGTCAGTACTTTTATAAAAATTATTGGGTACCAATTAAATTCTTTCAATTACAGGTATATAACATTGTTCTAATAGACCATGAATTTTCTGAAGCTATAATGTCAATAACATTACAAATTTCTGTGTGGATGCCATAAAATAGAAATCTACAATGTTCTATCATAGGTAACTTGATATAAGGAGTTAAATGTGATTATAACGTACCGAATGCTTGTAACAGAACCTTGAGAATGGATTTACATATAAAACATACTGCAGGGAATTGTTCTTTTGTTCGTTAAAGCAAATATACTTTTTAAAACTGACACATACTATAATTCATGGACGTCAATGATCACATTTGAGAGCATCAAATATTAGTCTATGCACAAATTAAACTTTTAACTATTCTAAACAGTTTCACAGACAGTTAGGCGGTAAGAGTAGTGGTATATTTTATGTATATTAAAAAATATGCACTATATAAAAACAAAGTTGTGTAGATTATACTGGTCAATGGAGAAAAAAAGGATGAAAATCAAAAATTCAAAACAAAAGGCATTTCATCGCCTACCACCAGAATATTACAGGTATGAAACAGGTATACGAATTTCAGCCCCTCCGGTAGTATCTGATACACTTTTTAGTAACCAACTATGTTATTTGAATAGTGGCGTAGGAAGTGGTAAGACTGCAAGAAGTTGTTGGTATTCCTGGTCCACGGTGAAGGTATATTCGTGTTAACACCAACGCAAAGATTGGATAATTAAGACCAACCACCACCACCTCACAAAAAGGTCGGTTACTATAAAGAAATAGTGCACGATTATAGAACTAACAATGAAGCGTTAAAGCGATCGAAACGTACGGTCACGTTACAGTCAGATCATATCCAATGTCTCGAAATGAAGAAGGTCTTACCCCTTATGACTGGAATAAGTTTATGTACAAATGGCATCCAAATGATATCGCTTTTTCATCAATCCAAAATGCTGAAATGAGATTGCTCCATTATTTTATAAATTAATTCCCTAATGAATTAGTTCCGGAGCTCTACCACCTCAAAGACGCATAAATACATGTTAATTCCAAGTATAGAGCTAGATAAAATATTTAGTATTGAACGATATTGTACGAATTCCTATACATGGTCTACGTATAACATTTCGAATGAAAACTTTAAGTTGTGGTATACCATGACAGTTCATTATAGTCACGGGCTGACTATTAAACACCCAGAGAAAGTATGGCTCCTAGACGATATACTAAGTTGGTCAAAATAATGTAGAGAAGCTTCCTATTCCCACAGTTAAATATGTGTCACAACTGTATAGGATCAGTAGTCCAAAATGATATGTGGTGAAGCAAGATCCCAAATGAACAACACATGAAAATCATGATTGCTATGAACAGAAACTAGATAAATTAGTATAAAACTGTCAAGCAAGTTTCATAGCAACCACTTCTACACAGTGGAAACAAATATACCCAGTGTTTTTATTGGGTATACTTGTTAGATCCAGTAAGTTACAGTATGCAACAATCCTCAAACTTTTAAGGGTTCTAAAAGATTCACTGACAGTTTGTATCCTTCTGCTGTGAAGATATTTAATGCGCACCAAAACCGTTAAACAATTTTAAACTTTGTAGACTTGATATTGGATATGAGGGCATTTGTATTTGTACGCTTTAATATTTTGTAGGTACAATTTATATTTTGTTCATCATAATATTTTATAGGAACATTTTCATATCCATGTACATTATTATACGTCGTATTTGTTATTTACAAATTTTAATGTTTTGAGCTCTTGTTATCAACCAATTTCCATTGTATTTTTATATGATTGGCTGAATAAATATATATCTATCTATCTATTTCTATCCATCCATCCATCCATCCATCCATCCATCCATCCATCCATCCATCCATCCATCCATCCATCCATCCATCCATCCATCCATCCATCCATCCATCCATCCATCCATCCACCCATCCATCCATCCATCCATCCATCCATCCATCATTCCATCCATCCATCCATTCATCCATCCATCTATCCATCCATCCATCTATCTATCTTGTCAGGGGGTCGATCAAAATAAAACTCTTAGATGAACTACTTTGAGATACTTGAACGCAACAGGTGAGGTAGACTCATGCAGAGAAGTTAACCATCCGATATAGTCTATCAAAATGCTTTGGAATTGTTCCTAATGATATAGACTTATCTCGAGAATGACATAAACGTTCAAGTCTTTCAGCACTACACGGTATTTCACAATAAGTTGTTTTTCCAACTAGATGCCATTGATATTTCAACTTGTATTGACCTTATATATTACAAATAACATATCTTTCATTGAAAATTAAGTGGAATAAGTTGCAAAAATAAACATGCCTGCATGGTTCTCTTTTAATACTAAAAAGTATCATTATCTCTACATTTTATTTTATTTTTCATTTCAGAATGTACCATTTAAATTCTCAGTTTATTGATTTTTATGGAGAAGAATTCCCAGACATCCGACATGAGGGTCGGCTTCACGGATTACATGGGAATACCCTCCTTCATAAACATACTATTCTCGCTTCTGGCGCTTCCATATATAGTTTCAGCCCCTACCTAATTATGCGGGGATTCTTGAATATTGTCCGTCACTTTGAAATATTGTGGACAACACATTGTGAAGGTTTAGTTACAGTATGCAACAATCCTCAAGTGGAAATCTACCAATATTAGCATATTCATTAACGATACTCTATACATAACTTGTTTTCAGAAAACTTGAACATACCACAGACTGCCTTAACGTGTGAACCTCAAAGCCACCGTAATTAATATTTGTCTCAAATTTGACTGAATTTGCGTCAATTGAGTCATATTATAAACAATAATATTTCGCTTTTTTTAAATTTTTATTCTAAAGTAGTACAGCTGCCATCCGGAAAGCACTTTCACTGAGCAAGATGGAATACATGTCAAGATTCTTTACGACTGCCGGCCTTCTGTGCTTCTGTTTAGCAACGGGTGTATCCACTGATGCTACGGCATATCTTCCTCCTAAAAGTTCTCAGGTAGGAAGCAACCAGTCACCGACAAATGAAATCAAGGTCGTTGATGAGAATACTCATGGCTGGAAAATGGGTAAGTACCTAATCAGAAATAAATGATCATGAAATCCTGGTATCATCAATACTTAAATACCCATTTACCATCTTTTCACGAAACCTGCTTCAACGATACTACCGCAATAACTTATACACCAGGTTTCTATAACGGAAGGATGAGGGTGAGGATGGATGATGACCGGGTGAAAGTAAAAGTGCCATTTTCCCAAAAATTACATTTCAATATTCATAATATAGTATATTGCAGAGGTTTCCTGGACTGATACTATTTTCTTTGCACAACCAAACTAGTGTCCTATACTGTAATACATTACAAGTAATGACTTTCTTATCCCTTGTATAAAATGATATGGATGCAGTATATTTCATCATAGTCGTCCTAATAAGTCCAAATCCTAGTCGGAGACAAATCGGCATCCGTAAGCGAGTCCGGACGATAATCTCTGTATAACCAGTTACCCACCCCTGAACTCCTACGCATCCTTCTCTCTCCACATGGTAGCTGTTTGTACGTGGACATTTATGTGTGCGTCTGTGACACTTGCTTGGATCCGCGATAACTCAACAACGGAGTGACGGATATATGTCATTCTTGTTATGTACACGTACTATAGTCAGTAGGTGTGCCCAATTTCTTTTGGCGCTGACCTTATGAATATTAATTTGGTTATGTGGTCAAACGTAAACATATTTTTACATTGCAATAAGTCCGCAACCTTAGAAAAGAGATTCCTGTCACCAGATGTCGAACAATAGAGAAAAATAATCATCGGTTGCCGGACAAAGTGTTAGAATAAAGTGAAATGTTATGTTTTAGTTGGTACATTATAAAACAATTGTGTAATCCACGGAGTTACATATCTCACCAAACTGTTAATTTATAATTGCTTAGGGACTACATAACAATGAAGTGTCAAAGGAACTTTGAGATGCAAAGTCACAAAGCCTAGCATATACACTGTCCATGTAAGTCTATAGGCTACCGCTGATACTACCTAACTTGTCGCATATACTAAAAGATAAATGTTCAAATAACACGAATGAAAAACTGAAACAATATTAGAACAAAAACCGTTGTACTTTACACGTGTCTGAATGTATCATGGGACTGTAGCTTCAGCATTGCCCTTGGCCTATACTTACTGAGTTGGTGATATCACATCTTAGCTAGTAGATGGCCAAGGTGACTTGCATATCATAGCCTAATATAATTTTTCTATGATAACATTTAACTGATAACTAATTTGTCAAATAAATAAATGTAGCTGTACAAGTTAAGAGATTAAACATTCATGTGTATGCTAGTCGAACATGAAGAGAACATGGAGCTGTACTATACCAATACCCCTGGACTCTCCAAACAGTATAGGAACTTACGATTATAACAAGTTCTAATCAGGGTTTTTCAATCAAATTGAAAATATTATAGTTGAAATATTAAGAGCCCTAGAAGTATAAATGTCAATACAATCGTCTGGGGGAACGGTTTGTATGGAATATGTCCGATTATAACAACATTTCTGTATGTTGTTAGTGTGTTTGTCTCATTCACTAAGATTTAACATGTAGCATGGACACGGGCTTGAAAGTAAAAACAGTAAAAAATGGACTTTTTGAAGCAGTAAGCAATGTTTATAGGTGAGCGCAAGAAGATTATTTCGGGGAAAAAACGAAGCATGATGTGTGTATTTTATATCTTATTACTCCCACATTGATCTGCGGCTTTACTTTGTCTAATTATTTTTTTCTCATTTTTCCTTATCATCCGTTTTCTCCCGTCCTCTTTAGTACACTAAATGTATTACCTACTAAACACTATGAAGGTATCAAGGATACATTCCATAATTCTTGTTGCTGGTGGCATATGACTACACTAATGGTGAATTGCACCCATGTATTCTGTATTTCAAAATATGTTGCAAGTAACATTACGAGTAGTATTAACATTATAAGGAAACGCAATAAGTAACTATTCAAGGATACATTCCATAATTCTTGTTGCTGGTGGCAAATGGAAACACTAATGGTGAATTGCACCCATGTATTCTGTATTTCAACATTAGTTGCAAGTAACGTTACGAGTAGTATTAACATTATAAGAAAACGCAATAAGTAACTATTCCCCTAAACTAAGCGTAATACACCTGCTACATTATGGCAACGTCGTTCAATTTTAATAACCGAATAATATATATTACCGTATGAAAGATAAGACGGGTGGATAATTTCTTTTACTTTTCTCTCCCGTCTTGAATTTGAAACTAAACTTTCAATTCGATTTTGTATTCTTTCTATAGGGGACAATGGAACGAGCATCAGTGTTGTGAAGAGATACCTACGATGGAACTCAAATCAAATACAGTCAACGTCTGGAAAAGCCTTTACTGTGAAATACTTCAAGCCTCATAAAGACTCTGAACTAATAAATGCCAACGAGAATTACACTGGGTTTACACTTTACAGGAGAAACGGAGCAGATGTAATAGAAAACACTGGTATCTTCCACTATGTCAAGACTGCGGACGCTCGAGCAAACAGGGGTAGATGCCAAGGTAGATCTCTCCATGCAGGCGCCTATTACCACATATATGGGAACTGTCCCGAGATAGATTATCAATTGGTAGCATCTGGACACTGCCATTTACGAGGAGGGAGATTGGGCTTTAACTCGTTTACCTTTAACAGAATCCAGAGCTATACAGATAGCAGTTATTATGACAGGAATCATAACGATAGGGACATGAACAGCATCGAAATGTCTTATTTTCAAACATGCTTTAATGACTGGAAAAATGCTAGGTATAATCTTACTTATCGGTGTACAGTATCGGGTTCATTTGAAGTAGTTACTGTCGATCGAGCGGAGCGAAATGCAAATACGAATAATGAAAATTTGTCTACGTGCCTAAGCTGTGAAGAAGACTGCAACCCGGGGAGATCCCACCAGATTATAAGTTCGCTCTTTCTCGTCATTACTTCATCTATCATAGCATCATCAATTTAAGATAATCCTCAACCAGGGAACACTGTTCCAAAGACTTATCTCAAAGTCAAACTAAATTTCGAGATCTTCTTAAAAAAAAATGAACTTGAAGAGATTAGTAAGTTAAAAGAGATTTATCAGTATCATATATTCATACTGATATCTGGCTTGTTGGAAGATGTCATCAAAAAACATGACGGTGACAATTTCAGACTGACCTTCCCTATGTCCGATATAAAGTTTGCATAACTTTTCTACCAGCGAAATCTCAATGTTCTTATTAAAATATGCGTATATTGTCTTTGTTTGCAAAAGTTACCTGGGCAAAATTGTTGGTGTCGTGTTTATTGTGTTTTTTAAGTAAGGTACATCCTCTGCAATATAACATTTAAAATACGTTAGTGAGAGCAGTTACAACATGTCTATTCAAAACTCACGCTTTGAACAGTACATATTAAAGATGTAAAACTGTGTTTCATTTAAAACAAATAACATCTGTCCAATCAAAGGAGCTTGAATACTTTGTCCGTTAATGACAAAGACTTACACAGCACGGGCTGGTTCTAATATGGACTTCACAGTAGCGTAGTGACTGTTTACATAGGGAGGCTTGATTAAAGCCGCGACGCTATTATGAATTATTAAAATCGCTTTTGTGCATGTCTATGTAGCGATTCTCAAAACTTAAAACTCTTATGATAAAGAAAACGAATGACGTTAATTCAACCTTTATTTGTATTGATACTCAGAAGACTTTCTTTACTTATTGATGTAGTTTGAACAAATGCATGATTGATGTTTAGCTATATTTCCATATGCACAGATGCATATTTTTCACGTCATTTGGTTATTCGACAACTTTTTGTATATTCAATTTTATCATATGTAAAACAGTGCCATTTATTCACCCTTTACAAATTCTTCTAACCGGAGATCAAAAACGGGTTAGAGGAATAAAGGACAGGTTAAACCAGGGGTTAGCAAGGTTAGCTTAGTTAACATTAAGAATATATTGCGATTGCTTAAACTTTCTTTTGAATAAACTGTCTATAAAATCACAGACCTAACTAATATCATAAACAAATTGAATTTAGATATTTATTATTTTTATGACATAGGCCAAATGAAAGAACTTGTGTGGATAATTTCTTGAAACGAAAATTTCACGGCAATCACTTTGTTTCTTTTATGGTTCCTTGCCGAAAGTAAAATGAAGATTTTCATTAGTGATGCCGCGTATGTGTGGGCGTTTGTCGATGTGTTTTACATTCAGACTGACTCGCACCATATGGATTCAAATATCCATATTGTTTTCCTTGAAGTTTAGAGGACATTTTAGGTCAGAAGCGGTCAAAATATAAACCTTCTTAAACACGATAAGGCCCATACTTTGTGCTTTATTAAGCCTTTTCGAATACAAGATCCATGTCGTGTTTGCGAATGTCACAGGTCATTGGAGATTACGAGACGTCAAAGTTTGACAATCTTGTAAACGTGTTAACTAAAAAATAAGCTTTGATGAACTTCATACATGGTAATGTAGATGTACCTCATTGAGCACAGGATCTTAATTTTCTCTGTGAAGGTCAAATATCATTTGAGATCACCATAGGTCAAAGTCTGAAAACGTTGTAAACACGATAACTCAATGAATAGAGCTTCGATAAAGTTCATACCTGGTATGTAGTTGCATATTACATAGAACGTGAACATATTGGTTTATGAAGAGTGTCACTTGAGGACGAGGTTTATCCATTAAAAAACTCTGTTATCACAATAGCTTCAAGATTAAACTTGGATGAAGTTCACATTTTGTACATAGATCCAACTTATGAAGCATAACAACTATATGTGCAACGTTTCAATTATACTTTCATAAAGTTTCATTAGTTTGAAAGTTTTAAATAGTTTCATATTTTCATATATTAATATGGCAATGAATAGCTTTGCTTGTTGGCTTCCTGGCTCAGTTACAGGTAATGTGCAAAAGGTTTGGTATCCCTCAGCAGCTGAATAAAAATATAATGCAATGTTATGCAATGTAATGTAATATAGTGCAGTGTAGTGCAATTGCCACCAAACAGAACCACAATACGCACTTGTAACATTTTATGCAATGTACATGCTCAATAGATTTCCGCGGGCTTAGCTATGTCAAATTCAAGCTAATATACACTTAAAAGTTTTATATTCGTTAATAAGCGATGTACATCCATTATTATTAATGATTGTTGTTTATTTTTTTTACCTGATAAGTTTTGTATGTGTAAAGTTACTGTTTGCTTATCGTAAGTTGCTGCTAATGCTATCTGTATAGTGAATTTCATGACATACGTTATATATGAAAAACAATAATAATTGGGGTATCAAATATAATTACTACATACAGCATACACCAATATGTGCAGTGTTTTTTTATGGACGTTATTTGTTTTGTTCGTTTGTTGTTTTGTGTGTGTTCAGGCTCTCGCGTGTCGTTTCTTTAAACTTGCAATTGACGTGATATTATTCCAGTGGAACAGTGTATAATCTTCCCACGAGTCATTTCACCCGGGTATATTTCTTTCCCAGACAGGTTCTCAATCATGTGTAAATAATCGATTATGATTAGTCGGAAAAGTTACGTCATCACCATAGAACCTACACTTCGAGGTTACCAAAATGTTTGCATCTATTCGTTATAACGTAGATATACTCGTCCTATATGTACGGTGTTTATTCAACAGTTCTCTCTATATATGATTTACCCCAAACGGAGAAACATATCATTCAACAGAAAAGTTGTGTAAATTCAGCCTTGATTATTCGAGTATCATTTTCCAAGTTTTAAACAAGAACTAACTAGAGTCCTAATCTAGTCGCGCAATTCAATTACTTATTGTACCGATTCAAACTATTGCTACTGTCATGTTTTGGGTATATTCATTCAAGACTCGTAAACTCGCGTCGTGAAGTTGATTGTAGTGTACCCATTCCACGAAATGAATTCCATTTAAATAGAACGGCTAACGAATTTTGGATTTTTTTTTTTATTTATTTGATTTTCCACAGATAATAAATATATACATGTGGAAGGAAGTCCTCTAAAAAGCCAATTCAGGCTTAAGAAGGTGAAGGACTACCAAGAAAGAAAGAAAAAAAT
>JAIPMN010001763.1:5763-35124 GCA_020650975.1 Apostichopus californicus | reverse complement strand
TTAATTTAAAAACAAAATTAAATTTCTAAAATGCTTTGCCAAACCATCAATGTGATTAAAATGATGAGGACATAAACAGTGGCGTAGGAAGGTACTTTTGAGTGGGGGGCTGAAGACTGATGGCCGGCCTGGGGGAGGGGTCTAAGGGGAGGGGATTTTTTTTGCATTTCCAGGTGGCCTCAGATGCAATTTGGTGCAATATAGCACACTTCAACACCAACTCCATTTTGTAAATAATTTTGCCTTTTCACCTGGCCTTAGATGCAATTTGGTGCTCCAAATGAGATTTTTTTTCATTTGGAAATGAAAAAGGGGTTTTCTGACTTGCGGAGCAGGGGGGGCAGAATGATACTTCCGCCCCCCCCCCCCATATTTTTCACTGTGGGGGGCTGGCGCCCCCCCAGCACCCCCGGTTCCTACGCCCTTGGACATAAACACTGCTCTGGCTTTTTTAATTTTTGAACATGGAACAACTTGTCAAATTTGATCCATCTATGAACAACATTCGAAGGCAAAAAAAATTGTATGTATGGCAGACATATTTAATTTTTGGATAACATTTATGTAATCATAATTTTGACCTGAATGCGGATTACAGATTTGTTTTGATAAGAACACTGTGCCAGAAAGGGTTTAACATGCTGCCAGATTGCTACAGTGGCTGGAATTGTCATTGGAAGCGCGTATAATCACCATATCCTTTGAGTTTTATAAAGCTCGTTCTGAACAACATGCCTGACTCTGCCCTTGTGAAGATTTAGTGGTTAGAGAAATAAAAAATTAAAGTCAAGGGTGGGCTCTGGAATACAGATTCACTCGATGTTTGTCGTGGAGAGGAAATTGGCTAATGATGTTTGTAATTACCTTTGTCACTGGCAGATAAAGTGTTGTATAGATGTGTTACTTCAGAAAGGGATTTCTATATGACACGGTCCGCTCGTTCAGTCAATCTTCTCGCTACGGTTACAAAATGTCAGTTTGTGTCAAACAATATGGAGAGGAGACAAACGTTTACACCAAGGATACACTAAGAACGTGGTAAAATAAAGGGAAAAAGCTCTGTTATTTAAACTTGGAATAAACCTTTTCACCCTTTTAACTTTTTTGGACAAAGTTTTAAAAGTGATCATGTCAGGGGATATAGCAAGTTTCTTGAGCCCTGCTTACAAGAGATTGCCAACGGTAAGTCTTTGTGGTATAGAAGGAGAAAAAAAACTCATTTACTCTCTACCTTTACTCTTTACCTCTACTCTGTTGCAGAAGTGATTTATTATTTGTAATTCCTTGCACACGACAGTACTGGTTTTTGTGAAATGTACTGTTACAGTGCTAAAACTTTAAGACCTTTTTAAAGGAGTGTTCCAGGCTACCAAAAAGAAAGAAAAAGAGGGAGAAAAAAAAGGGAAAGTTGTAAATTTGCATATTTTTGCTGGTGAAATGTTTTTTGTCTGGAGAACAGAAGCATGGATTTATGGATGGTATTGGTTGCACTGATTTTTCATTGTGTTTATCACATGTATGACAATATAGGAAACTGACGAAGGGAACCAGACCTGTTAAAATGAGGCAGTTTTAGGTCATAGTTAAAAGTCCATTGCTTACATTAGTTTATCAGGCCTTTGATCCAATATATATAACTTTCCTTGGGATTTGACAATTACAGTTATTTCCCCAGTTTCCCTCCAATTTGCTCCTACCATTCCCCTCCCCCCCCCCCCCAGCTCCCTCTTTGTCATACATTTGGTAAACACAGAGTTCTTTGGAAGGTAAACAGCTGGTTGTTTTTTAAATTTGCACAAAACCTTTCTCTCTTTCTCACAGCTACTGAATATATAAATGGTTGGTGTGTAAGGGGGAAATTCTGGAGCCTCTTGCACACTGCTGAATTTAAAAGTCAGTTTTTTCAAAAACAGAAAAGAAAAAGACCTATTGTATGGTTTTTAATAATCTGGCTGTTATATTTTTTATGATTTTGTGAATGGAGTTTTCAATATTTATCTTTGGCACTAACTTGTATTTTGCCACCAGTGTAGGAAAAACATGTTTTCTAAGTGTTTACAACAAAAAAAGACATTTGGGTCAGTTTTAAGAAGCTTTGGAACATCTGTTAAGATTTCATCCTTCATTGAAATGTCAACTCAGGTGTTCACAATATTTTTTCCATTCATATCCCATTTGAACCACCACATGCAGTCAATGACTTTGAAAGCTCATTCTTCATGGTCATCTAATCATGGTAATAAAAGGTGGAAACTGCCTCAATATTCTCTTCAAACCAATCAAACTCACCATAATTCATTAAAAAATAATCACTGTATCATGCATTTATGCATACTTTCCTTCTCTCCCACCCCCCCCCCCACTCCCTCCTTGTTTGTGGTCCCAACTAAATGCAAACTTTTTTTCCTTCTTTCCCCACTTCTGGCATTTCCACCCCTTCAGCTTCCAGAGAATGCTTTGTCCAGGTCTTACCAGGACCACCAGAATGCCCTTAACCAAGCAGCCCAGGGTCTCAATGAGGCCTCAGTGGAGCTGGTCTCTGCATCCAGAGGTACCCCTGAACAACTCTCCTCAGCTGCAATCATGTTCAGCAAAGATTTCCAGGAGTTGATGGACGCAGGTGTGGGCATGGCCAGAACTGCCCCCGTAAGTATTTTTATCTATGAATAAATGTGGAAAAGTGAAGAAAGACAGCAGGAATTGAATATTTTTTTCATTTTTTTTTTACGTTTCACTTTTCATAATCTCCGTCTTCCTAAATATCGTCCTGTCTCTCATCTTATAGATTAGAGGTGAATAGGAGAAAGATATGAAGACTATGCTAAAAGGAATGCTTAACATGTAACTTTTTAATTTTTTAGGGTGGTTGTCACTTTCCACTGGCATGTTGAAAATTTATTGATTTTGCCACTAAGTCTATAATTAAAAGGTTTCATTCTTATTGATGTTAACATTATTTCTCTCTCAATGATGTAATGTTTCATCAGTCCTCACAGGAACAAAAAAAGAAGGAAATAAATATATATATATCTTGTACAGGTTTACTGAAGTCGTCATACCATCTTGGAAAGTCAAGAATAAATAGGAAGTGTAGTTCATTTTTGAGTGTTAAAAGGTCGAATTAAGTTTCAAATTTTGTATAACTTTGCCTTTACATAAAAGGAAAATGAAGAAAATTATCTGATGGGTTTGGGTTACAAAGTCTTTATTGTCGTAAATATGTATGGAACCCCCGATTCTCCCTCCCCTCCCCTGCACCTCACCCCCCCCATCCTCTGTCCATCTCTGTTTTGTCTCCTTTCAAGTCTTTTCTTGCAATAATGTTTGTAATGATTTTTTACAGAATAAGGAAGCCCAAGGCCAGATGGTTGGAAGTCTCAAGGGCATCTCAGTCTCATCAAGCAAGTTGCTCCTCGCTGTAAAGGCCATGTCTGTCGACCCCAACGCACCGAATGCCAAGAACCAACTCGCAGCAGCAGCTAGGTTAGGTCATACCCAGTGGTCTGTTTTTGTTTACGGGGATTTTAATTCTCTGGTGATAAGTTTGTTTTTTTGCAAGAAAATAAGTAAGGGCACTATTGAATGTGTGGGTAATATTTCAATCCAGGTCAGAAGCAGAAAAAAATGTACTTTTTGAAAATATTTAACACTTTGTAGAATGTAAAAACGTTAAGGCCATATGGCTGGACTGTATTACCATATTCAGATTTATGCGTTAGAACACCTATAAAAGTAATTAATTCCATCTGAGTTCTCCTTTTCATGAGGACTTTTTAATTGCTTTTAATTGCTAGTTTTATAAATTAACCCAACCTGATTATACCTTCAGACACTAACCGGAAGTGTACTTTGTTTTGATTAGATGACACCAAACAACCTCTGGCTTCCCAATTAAACAGTCTGAACTTCATTAATCTATAATTAACCTTCACCCTATTGCCTCCTGATAATAACTGTTTAAATACAGATCTATAAACGAGATGATTCGACCATGGGTTGGAAAAGTGTTTGAAAACTCATTCAAGTAGACTTTGCACTGAAAGTACAAGAGCCCATCCATTACATCGTGTTTATTCCAGTGGAAAGCTAAATAGAAAGTTTCTGAAGGTATTAAATGAATTTGCATTAATTTGTAATATTTGTTTTTTTCAGAGCGGTGACGGACAGCATTAACCAGCTCCTGAATACCTTCATGCAGAGTGCCCCCGGTCAGAAGGAATGCGACAATGCCCTCCGGCAGATCCAGGCGGTCAAGAGCATCTTGGATAACATCAACGAACCAATCAATGACTGGTCCTACTTTGAATGTCAAGATCATGTCATGGCACAGTCCAAGGTAACTCCCCCAAATTAATGTTTATGAAGAGTGAAAGTGACATGATTAACAAAGAATTTAAAAAATATGTATATTTGTTCCACTAGTCTAAAATTCTCACCTATATATGTATATTACACACAGCTGTCATAAGAGATTTATTCCAAAGTAATGCAGCTCTATTTTCAGTTAAGGTTTTGATATTACATCTGTTCATTCCATCACTATCGGATCCAATCTGTATCATGTTGGCTTGTTTCTGTGGTAACAGTTGTTTCTGGGGTAACAGTTGGAGAAAGTATTACAATTTTCAAATTGTAAAAAGACATGTATCATGGTGATATAATTATCAATAATGATGTTTGGTAAACACAAATTACGTTAGCTTACTTGATTACACTTGGATGACTTGTTTGCTTGTGATACTTTCAAATTTTTTAGTCCTATTTCCTTTTTTTTTTAAATTTAATTTTGTTTTATTTTGACAGTGGTGATATCAGCTGCTAGGTTTAGGCCAAACGCTGTCCATATTTCTATGAATTTTGCTGAATCTATGAAATTTTTTGTGCAAGTTTGGTTAAGTATCATCTGTCAACACTGCCTACAGGATGACATTAAAATTTCTCAATGTGCTCTATTTGCTGTAATAAAAAAATTTTTGAGCATAATTTTGTTTATAGTTGCCCATTGATCTGTGGGATTTTACAGTTACGTCAAATTTATTCCTTCCTGAATCTTCTGTGTTGAAAGTGACATTTCTTGACAATCAATACTGTAAGTGAGTGCTACCTGATAGCAATTGCAGTAATGTGCTTCTGTTAATATTCATTTTTTAATAGCCAACAAGAAATCAGTAGGCTCTATTTTCAAACACTGAGCTAGGGCCTCCTTCATTGGGGATTCCCCCTGTGGTGCCTCAAGGAATCAAGAGGAAGCAAAACTAAATTATTCCTCAATTTTTTATTTTTTTTAAATGCTTTTTTTGCTTACCAGCAACATTAAACAGTGTTCTTCTTACCTTCTTTGGCCCCTAAGATTTCATGGGCCAGACAACATCCTATCATAATTAATGGTTGAGAGTATTGATTCTCTTTGCAGGCATTGGGTGAGGCAATGGTCGGAATCACAAAGAATGCCAAGACTGGGAACCTACCTCAGTTTGGCCATAGCGTTGAGAAGGCCGGCCAGGCTGTTTGTAATCTCACAGAGGCCACTGCCCAAGCTGCCTACCTTGTTGGTATATCCGACCCATCCAGCGTCGCCGGGCGTCCAGGGCTAGTCGACCAGTCACAGTTTGCCAGGGCTAACCAGGCCATCCAAGCTGCCTGTCAGAAATTAATCAACCCAGAAAGCACCCAACCAGAAGTAAATATATCCCAGCGATGAAGCATTTATTAATTTCATAAATATCTCCACCTTGCAAAATTATTCTCAATGCACTACTTTGATTCTTTCGGCTGAAAATTCTTCAAGAGAAAACATAAAAATTGCTCATAAGTTCCTTCTGCAGAGAGTGCATCCTGTTGATTGATTGATACAGAACAGGAAAGGAAATCCGTGAGATTAATTGTTAAATGCACAGACAGACAGACATGCACACATATACACAGACACATCTGGTAAAATGCTGTGACTGAAGTATTAATGTGTAAAGCGTGGACGTGTAGATTATTACATAAAATGTGTCCAGTATATTGAAGAGTTAGTAGTGTAGCCTGTAATTCAGGACAATTGAAAAAGTTGTGTAGGAATAGTTCCCTATTATATTCTTAGCTGTAGCGTTTAATATGTTAGGTAGCAACAGTTGCTCATTATTTCCTATAAGCTTGAGCATTTAATAAGTTTGGTAGGAACAGTTCCATTTTATATCCTGTAGTTACAGCTTTTAATCTGTGTATTATATCCTGTATTTACAGCTTTAATAAGTATTGTAAGGGGCTGTTGCTTATTTATCCTGTAGCTATTGCATTCAATAAGTAGTGTAGGAACAGCTGCTCATTATATCCTGTAGTTATAGCATGTAATAAGTGGTGCAGAAACGGTTGCTTCTATAAATTTGCCTTATTTTGTTCCTGTAGTTATAGCATGTAATTTTGTTCATGCATTTAATTTTGCATACCTTTCCTACAGGTCTTGGCTGCTGCCACAGAGGTTGCCAAGCATACCTCAGCTCTCTGTAACATCTGCCGAGTGGCCTCGTCAAAGACAAGCAACCCAGTCGCCAAGAAACATTTCGTACAATCGGCAAAGGATGTCGCAAACAGCACTGCTAACCTGGTCAAGAACATCAAGGTAAAGACATGCTGACCTTTATTTAGAGATTAAGAGATTTTGCAGAACGGGATGTTCTTGCCATTTGGACAAGCTTGAACTGGCTTGATACTGTCTAAGCCTAGCTTATGTTGCATGTAATAGTTCTGTCTCTAGTTTCAGTTAATTTATTCTCTGTATGTCCTCTGAAGAGGTAAGACTTGACTTGACTTAAAGATGATGAAATATAAAGACATCGATTAACAAAGGAGTAGGCTGCAAAACAAGAGAGAAATGTTATAACCAGAAAGGAAAGAATGAGGAGGAAAAACAAACGAAAAGGAAACAACACACAATAATTTGCTTGCTAGTATTTTCCATTTACCTTTTTTATCTCTTCAAATTCGACTTGTCTTATAACAAACTTTCAAACCTACCAGTAAATTTCTACCTTTGGTACCTATAGGGCAAGTTACCAGGGACTGTCAGTATCGTGTATATTTTAATACTAAAAATGTTACTTAAATAATGACTATCAATGCAGACAGTTGTGATGAGTTTCATGTTTAATAGTTTTGTGTCTCAAATTGAAGTTCCATTCTTCGGAGTCTTACTAATTCTAATTGCCAAAAAAAGAGGATAAGTCATTAGTCACAAACTTTGTAACATTTTGCAGCGAGTGGTTCCTTGGACGTGTAATGTTGACTACATCTGACCTAAAGTTTCTTTGTTGGAGTAGTATAACAGTCATTAATGGTCAATGTTAATCTGACAAGAACGAACAATCGTTTTCTTCTTGGAAGATTTGTTTTGTTTTGTTCTACATGATGTAAATAAGACCAGATGGGAATATGTAAAAACATTGGACCCACAGAAGAACCTAACTCGATATTATTAAAGTCACTTCCATGTGGAGTTTCGCTGTCATGTGATTCATGATGTTGACATATGACATTCACTGAACGCTTCTTGCATTTTTTTTAGGATTTGGATGGTAATTTCACCGATGTTAACAGACACAACTGTGCTCAGGCCACAAGACCGTTATTGGAAGCTGTTGATAGTCTGGTTACATTTGCATCGTCTCCAGAGTTTGCTAGTGTACCAGCCAGGATCACACCACAGGTAAGGTCTAATAGTATCATAAATTTATAAGGTGCCTGGCATATCAACCAGGGATAGCTATTGTATTTGCTTCCCACCCAATGAGCTTCTATCCCTCTCTGTCAATGAGGTCTGTGATATTATGTATACAACTCATGTGTGTCCAAGTGCTATTGAGAAAAGGTTCTCAGCAGCCATAAACCAGGGAAAATCTTTGTCTTGGTCTCTTTGTTTCATCAATGGTATAGTTAATTTGGCATTGCTTAGTTGCAGCTGATTATCCACCCACTACTGTGGTACATCTCTGTCTCTCTGTTTTGTTTATATTTGTTTATATTTGATTATATTTGTTTATATTTGATGTCGTTCCCTCTCCAGGCCCGCATGGCTATGGAACCGATCATCACCGCTGGTAAAACCATGATCGCTAGCTCTAGCTCCCTCATCCAGACAGCCAAACCACTCGGAATGAACCCAGACGACCCACCCACCTGGAAACTCCTGGCTGCCAACTCCAAGCAGGTCTCAGACTCCATAAAGAATCTGGTCCATTCTATCAAGTAAGTTGACCCTTTGACCTGTCTGTCATATCAAATACGACAGACCGATGTCATAACTCCTCGATCTTGCAAGGTTGAGTCGCTCGCCTTTTATCCATTTTATATTCCTTTCTTGATGGATTCTTTGACCTGCAGTCAACAATTACATAATATCTTCATGAAAACTTTTTTAAAAGACAGTTTTCATAAATGAAGTAGTTGGAATGAATAGATGCTCAATAAAAACAGATCACTTTTTGCATTTTAAGGAAATTCAAGTTTTAAAATTTGATCAATACATCAATTATTAAGACACTTTTAGCATACTTATGTTATGATTTTAACATTCTGACAGCATGTTGTGTTACCATGCCTCTTTAAACATGGTTTTGAAATTGTCTCAGCTGATTATTCTGATTAATTTACATTTCTATCTGGACCGGATTTCCACTATTTGTGGTCCTGTTTACACTGGGTGGGTTTCTATGAAACATCTTACCAATGTGTCTGCAAGGGTTGCTCTTGAGCACGTTACAAACCTACCAGGAGAGGGTATCTGTTGGAATTGTTTCATTCCCGGGGGAATCTTTGGCACAAAGGAATTATAAACTGACCTGCTATACCCAGCGAAGGATTTTGTCTTGTATGAGTTACATTGGGGTTCTCAGATTATTTGAATTTAGTGCTATCAGAGTAACATTTCAGGTTTAATAGGAGAAACGTGTCTAGGCTTATGGGGGTTTTGGAGGCTTTCCAGAATTCACTAGATTATCCTTATTTGAGCAGAAGTAGAACTTCTTATGGACCTGAAGTGAACTTAACCATTAAAACAATACAAACCTAACCAATGAGCGCTACCTGCAAGGCAGTCATATTTCGCTTGCCAGCTGCAAAAGACATAATTTAAATTAAAAGTATTGGCATGATTAAGATCATATCTAGTTTGTATTCCAAATATGGACAGGGATTGTGCTGGAGAATATAAATAATATTAATTCTGTGCATTACAGGGATCGTGCCCCAGGTCAGGCCGAATGCGACGAAGCCATTGAGAAGATCAACCAGTCTATTCGAGATCTGGACAGTGCATCGCTGGAAGCCATGGGCAGCAATCTACCGCCGATGGAAGGCAACAACTTCCAGGTAGGAATCTTAATTAACCTCCCTGCTGCTTTCTCTTCAAATGTAGCTGATGCATCTAACATCTTTTATCTGTGGGGAGTTTTGATTTTCTGTATGGGTAGGTGCAGCAGTATGTTATTGTAGGTACATATGATTATAAAGAATACTGCCAGGTTTTTAGCATTCCCTAAATGTATTCCGTGCATGCAGTAGTTAGAGGGATGAGTAGAGATGATAGATCGGGGAAAAGCGCTGTGGGATTAATCCTCCTTTAAATGATCCTTGCTGTGTGAAAGGTAAAGTACTCAGGAGTGCGTGTAGAAACAGATCCAGTAAGACGAGATGTGGTAGAGTGGACGGCACGTAGATAAAGATTTCAGGAAAACTAGATGTTTCAAGCTGGCTAAGGAAGTTACACTTGCATCAGTCCAAAAAGCTCTCGATGAATATTCATGAGTCTTTTATATGTATCCTATGATTGGATTGGACAATCATTCACCTCATCAGTGCTGGTATTAGCTCTAAACTATTATATCCAACATAACAAAGTGTTCTTGATGTTATATGGCATAATTTAATTTTCAGGGTCAGGGTTACTGGTGCAGTTTATGTAAGGGTTGCTAGGTTATACTCTCAATGCTTTCCCACTGTGATAATAACAATATTGTTTACCTTGATGATCTAACCACAATAATGTGATATTCCTTAATGTTGGTCGGTAGAAGTCACGATAACCTCACCTAGAGCATCTCATAGGAGCATGAGTCCTATATATATATATTTATATATAATGAGTAACACATTGCCAACACATCCAAGTTCATTGGTGTCACTTCTTTTAACAACTCTCCCAATCTAACACTCGTCTTTGTAAATTCCTTTCCACATTGGTTAGCGTCACAAGCGAAACTTCTTCCCCAAAGCACAGGACATGTAGTGATGTTTCTTTCAGCTGACTGCTTTCATTCACTGTATATGCACCACTCTGAGATGCCTTATTCACAACCAGGGATTCCCTATGTGCCACTGTTGTGATACCTTAATGCAACACCTTGGTATGCACTTGGGTATCTGGGATGCCCCACCCCTGGGATGCTCCACCCCTGGAATGTCCCACCACTCCTTATGCACACCACCATTAAATACCTTATGCTCCTCCTGGGATTCCTGGCCTGGCTTAATACCCTAGCGCTGATTACCTTAAAAGATTCTCTTGCTGAAAATGCAGTAATTGATTGAGGTAGTATAGTACACTCTGTAAGTAGCATAGTATCTGCTCATAACTACATAGAATTCTGTGAGTGGCAAAAGTTTTCATTCTTTGGGTAGATTCGGTTTATTTTATTTTCATACTTCCAATGTTAGGCCCTTTTGTTTCACACAAATCTTCCAAAATTTGACAATCTAGAAAGAATTATTATAGGCTTGAATGTTACGGAATGAGACTGTGTCCAAAAACCCGCCCACAGTTTATACATCATAGGCCTTAAAAACATATGAATTGGATAATATTAGGCACTGGAATGAAACATCCCCGTTAGTGTATTGTGCCTGCTGGGTATAATAGTGATACAATTGAATTACAGGTAGTGAGTGGGTGGTGGTTTGACATTACTTCAGATTCAAAGGTTTCTTCATCCCTACATGTTGAATGGTATTAACAAAGCACGACAATTTGTAGCCCTTTGTACATTAGAATTATTCAAACAGCATAGAGGGAACTCATGAAGAGACAAGAGAGAAAAAAAAACTTCTCTTGGAGGAAAGACTTTGAAAGCAGAGCATGAAGGAACTTGAGAGCATGAAGTAGATTGAAACCTTCCATGCTTCAAGGTGCCTCCACGTTTAAAGACATCCCTTGTACCAAGAAGTCGGTTTTTCCTCAGCAAATCTCATAAGGAAGTCCGGGTTCTTCTTCACACACACCACATGACACATGCAGTGATCGTCCATTTCAAACCTGTCAATACTGCACGCTTCATTACATTCTCTCCACTGTCTCTCAATACGGACTTCATGCAGAAAGGGAAGTACCGCAGACCGACCAGTTTAGAAATTTCAGAAATGATAAAGGTTTGAAAGTTTTATGTGTCACTGCCTGCCTGCTAGATGTCACAAGAGATACGATGATACCGCTCGTCCGCCCCCGGTCGTATTTTTGTCGTTACCATTTTAATGTTTTAAGCATTCGTTTCATTGTGATGTACCTAGCAGTGAATCAGTACAGCATGTTATTATAGTGTGCCTGAGATGTTTACACGGACACCTCTTATCACGCTATGCTCGTTTGTAAAACCTAAATTTTTGGCCTCGCTGAATGGTCACGTCAGTTCTTGAAAGTTGTTACTACTCTCCCGCAACTGAACATGGAAGAATGTTAGTGAGGATCTGCAACTTGGTGGAACATGAAGATAATTGGTTACTTCCAGAGATTGTAGGAAATATTCAAGACCTATGCAACAGTTATCGGTGGATTGATTTCCCTAATTAAACATCCAGTTACGACTCACCAAAAGTCAACTTAAGATCTAGATATGGAGTTGAAGACCGAGGAAGAAAGATAAAAATGGGGCTTAAGTTTGATTTATTGGTGTTATTAACTCTCTACTGTATGAACTCTTACTGTTCTTCTTGAGGCTTTTTCTGTCGGTGTTGCACAATCCTTACAAACTGTCTCACATCTCAGCCACTGCGGGAACTAACGTGTATTCTTTCAGCCAATTTAAGGTGGAGGGTAGCTTTAGGTGAGGGAATTATGGCTCGGGTTTTGGAAGTAGAAAACCTAAATGGCATTAATTTTGAGAGAAACTCAGCTAAAATAATCCCTTTATTTTTCATTGTACAATCTTCTGCGGACGTTCTAGGGTCAAAAAATTGATCTTTAAAATTGATCTTTATGCCAGTGATACCATGTAAGTCTTCGCACCAGCCCCTCCCCAGTTGGGTTGGAGTTTGGGAGGGGCATGCTGGAAATGTTTACGTTAGGACTAGGTTTAATACTGAGTAAAATGTGCACATAGGCCTGTTAGCATTAAGTATATGTTGTTACTTTGGATTAGAGAACCGCCACAGATTTGCTAGTCTTGAGCTTTTGGGAAATGTGGAAAAAAAATGTGAACATTCTGTCAAGCATTGTCAGTTTCAGAAATTATCACAAATGAGGGAATGAAAAGAGAGATTTCTGAATATATTAGAGAGAGAGAGGTCTCAAAGAAGATGGGTAAATGTTAACTTTTGCAGGCTCCATTTTGAAGTGACACGGTAACATAATCTAGATGTGGAATAACGTTAATCAGTTGACAGAGTATTTCAATAATTATCCTTTTCTGGAAAAAGAACCCTTGAG
Organism: Apostichopus californicus; assembly: GCA_020650975.1. Classification (NCBI taxonomy): domain Eukaryota; kingdom Metazoa; phylum Echinodermata; class Holothuroidea; order Aspidochirotida; family Stichopodidae; genus Apostichopus; species Apostichopus californicus. The sequence goes on along the minus strand of JAIPMN010001763.1, from coordinate 22,448 downwards.
AGGTTGGACTCGAGAAATGCAACTATCTCGTAACTACCTGAAGAGAGGGAGTTTTGTGTCAAAGTTACTTTTAGAATTCTTGAAGTTAGCAGGACTTAGGTACCATCAGGCAGCTGTCTTCATTGTAACTCATTGCGCAGCTCTAGGAGAGTTTGAGATCGTTAGGGGTCTATGCAATCTGAGGATGCCTAGTAGCTACATGTCAGAATATCCATGGCTCGTTCCACTCTCTAACTGTAGTAAACAGTTATCCATAGAAACTGTATCCACAGACTAGCCTGCATCATCGATATATAAATTTGTGAAATAAGTTTCCAAAAAGATTTTCAATAAATCTAACATTTAGTACCAAAAGTTTATTTAACCAAACTGAAACATTCAAGCTAGGGGGAAAAAAAAAATGCTGAAAATTGGTCGGAGAAAAGGTTAAAAAGTATGTCTTTTAATCCATCCTCAGATCTATGATTTTGTTTAAAGGGGGAAAGTTTCTACCACCCCCATGCACACTAAGTATATTGATAACGTACATTTGGGGAGGGGAGGGGGGGAGGGGGCAGCGTTTGGTTGATGAAAGCACCAGGATGGGTTTGTGGCTTGTTTGACCTCTCTTGACCCTGCTTCTCATACCAGGTTGGTGAAGACCTCTGCATGTACGAGCGATTTGTTGGCATCCACGTCTATCGTTTTGTGTCCTTTGCTAAAGTCCAGTTACGTAAACCCTCATTGGGCGAGAGTGGTCCGGCACAGGTGCTGGTCCCCACCCTCAAAGGGGACCTATCTTTTTATATGGAGAGTGAGGAGTTAAAGGTATGTGTCCTATGAGCCTGGCCATCATGAGGAAGTTATCCGCCATGGCCTGCCTGCTATCGCTGCTACGAATGACACTATACCTAGCCAAAATCATACTCTGTGCATCTTAACAACCTTCTCATCCTCCCAGGAGGACCCTGGGAGATCACCAGGGGTGTGTGTCATCTTTCTCTCTCTGTCTCTCTCCATCCTCCTCCTCTTTTAAACTTCTTCATCGTATTTTAGGGGTGGTGTGTTTTGGGTTACTATGGGAACAAACCTCTCAAAATCAAGAGAAGAAATGCAAAAACATGAATTTTTTTCTTGGTTGTTCATAGGCATTTGTGGCTGTTTCGTGCTAATCTTCTTTAATATTTACACTACACAACTACTACTGCATGAAGCAAAAGAGTAGCAGTTCTCAAGTGTCTTTGCAATAACAAGCACAATATCAAAAAATTTACAGTTATAATTGCTTTTATGCACAATGTTTTAACATACTACTGTAGTATTGGTGTGGTACAGCCTTTAAACCTACCTCCCAAAAAAATAATAATAAAAAATAATAATAATAACAAAAAATTAATAATAAGAAATCAGGAGCACACCTATTGGTTGAAAATGTGTCCATATCTTTTAGCGTAGACTAGACACTGCATTTCTCACAGTAGGTGGTACATCCCTCAATGGAGTACAAATTTCAAATGAATAGTTCCAAAATATATCCTCAACTTTCAGTAGAATTAGAAACATATCTTGGAAAAATGCCTCGACTGTTTCTTTCCTATAGTTTACGTATAAACATGGTTTATCATAAAATTGATTGTGTACAGCAGAACGCACCTTAGGAAGTACCCTTTCCCGTGTCATCCCTTTCCTGTTAAGAAATGCTTCTTTTAATGGTTATTCCTTCCTTCGTGAAGAACCTTCTGTGTGACTCTTGGCCTAAGTCGTACAGGTCAATGGTTTTAATAAGTTCTTGAGGTAACCATTGCTTCCTTTTGTAAGTCGGATAGACTCTTTCCCAGTACATCAAGTTTTAAATATCTGTGTTGAGGACACGTTTTAGATGTGTCGTAATTTTCCCACCTAATTATCCATATATGGCATCAAACATGTGTTGCATTGATTTAATTTGTAGTGAAGTATTTCCTATAGTGTCTGTTGTGGATATGATCTCCTGGTGAAATGCTTGTTGGTATTTAAGGGAGGGGACGTACCTGCACATGTGATTCATTTATGTGGATATAACTGAAGCAGATTGTGGGCTAGGAAAGCCATGGATGGCAATAATAATAGCAGTCCCATTCTCTGGGATATGTATACTCATGTAAGTTTAGCTGTTACATATTACATCCTCTCTGTATATTAAGCTGTTAGATTTCCCATCCTCTGTATAGTTAGCTAATATTAAATATCCCATTATTTTACTGTGTATATCCTATGTGTATATTTAGCTGTTAGATATCCAATCCTCTGTGGATATTCAGCTATTAAATTTCCCATTCTCTGTATATTTAGCTATTAGATATCCCATCTTCTGTATATTTAGCTATATTTAGCTGTTAGATATCCCATCCTCGGTGTATATTTAGCTGTTATATATCCCATCCTCTCTGTATATTTAGCTATAAGATTTCCCATTCTCTGTATATTTAGCTATTAGATATCCCATCTTCTGTATATTTAGCTATATTTAGCTGTAAGATATCCCATCCTCGGTGTATATTTAGCTGTTATATATCCCATCCTCTCTGTATATTTAGCTATAAGATTTCCCATTCTCTGTATATTTAGCTATTAGATATACCATCTTCTGTATATTTAGCTATATTTAGCTGTTAGATATCCCATCCTCGGTGTATATTTAGCTGTTATATATCCCATCCTCTGGGATCTACATATTCCTCTTGGAATAAAGTTAAGCCTCTAGTAATCCCATCCTGTTTATTTAACTTAAGAATTAACACACCCCATCCTCCAGGCTTTATACACTTACCTAAATGAAAGCATACTGTAATCCCGATGTTGTGGGAGTAATGTCTTACATATCTTCTTCTGTAGTAGGATAGTGCAATATACTTTATAATGTATTGTAAGGTAATATTATCATGATTATTTTATGTACACTGTATTACATATCATTCACTGTAGTAGGATAGTACATTATAATATACTTATAATGTATTGTAAGGTTACACTAGTCATTATCATGAGTATTTTATGTACACTATATTACATATCATCCACTGTAGTAGGAAAGTACATTAGAATATACTTTATAATGTATTGTAAGGTAATATAATCCATTATCATGAGTATTTTATGTACACTGTATTATATATCATCCACTGTAGTAGGATAATACATTATAATATATTTATAATGTATTGTAAGGTAACATTAGCCATCTAATATATCACATATTTTGGTTATGCTTTATTCCAACAATGAGAGCAATGTGTCTACATTATTCAGCAATTATACATTAAATCCAGTGCAGACAATTTTGTGCCCCACAAATATATGTTGTAATACATACTTCTATTTTCATTTATCAAACACAAGTCACATGATTGATGGCTGCATGTTAGCTCCAAGCACTTTGCACAAGAAACTGTGTAACAAGTACCAACATGACGGTTAATGTGGTTATCTTGCAATATTAGTACTTTAGTAACATTAGGTATAATGTGGAAGTAGATTGTAACACTAAGTACTAACTTGTAGCTAACTTTTCAACCAAAAGAAATAAGTTAATCCAATCTATTATAACTACACTGTATGGAACCATGATATTATGGCAGTCAACACATACTAAGGTTTAAAGTCATATTACTTGTGTGTTGACCTTGTTATGTGTACCATTTTGTACATGTACCATTAAAACCAGCACAGGTCATCGATGGTGTCTAGACGCTGTAGTATTCCTGTAATATTCCTGTATATATACCAGTGTCTCTGCTTGTATGTTAGCCATGTTATTTACATGTTTGGTTATGTACCATGGAACCAACACAGGATTGATGGTGTCTAGACTGTGTAATATTCCTGTATATACCGGTTGCTCCCAGTACAATTCTTTGCTTTTATGTTGGCCATGTTAAATATACTTGTGGAGTAGTTCTTTGTACAATATACTGTTCATACTTGTCTCTATGCTGGGAGTAATTTAGTGTTCGAAGTGCATTGTGGACATAGCAGTTTCAAGGCCCTTAAAGGCATTGAAGACTGGCGCACAAAGAAATGTCTGATGCCGGTTATCTGACCTAGTTTCGAATGAGGTGTAACAGAAGTGTTAGACACTAGTGTACAATCAATACATACAGCTACGGTCAATACCCACAACACAGTGTACATATGGAAATCTCAACAGGGAGTTGTTATGGAACTCCCTGATCTCAGGTCCAGATAAAAGATAACAAGGTATCACGTTTCATTACTGTCTGCATTTTGTAGCGACAAGAAGAAAACTTCACTTGCAAGCAACGGAAAGTTAACTTTTTTCAGAGGTTTGGGGCGAGTCTTCAATGCCTTTAAGTTTGTCTCTTCAGTATATACTATGGTACCTGTGTACAAATATACTGCTACACAATTTGCCCATTTTGTATAGCATTTTGCCATGCGGATGGATTTAAATTCCCTGCTATGTGTGTGTGACCTGCATGTAAAGGTCTCACGATTCTTTGTACAGTCTTGCGTTACAGTTATTAGTCAAACAGCTTCACATTGTAATCTTAGACGACTTGCATGCAATCTATCTATATTTCCTATTGCTCGAGATCAATGAGTTGGATAAAGAGGTCAAGCCATGTTTCTGTGATTGTGTTTATGTGTCGTCCTAGTATTCATGTTCATGTGTTGTCCTAGTTAGTATTCATGTTTTATGTGTTAACCTAGTATTCATGTCATCACCATATACCCTGTCGTAACTGACATTATTAAACTCAGTCCTCACATTACCATGTAGCTTAACCATAGAGATGTAACATTCTACAGTATACAGTGACATATAAATGTACATATAATGAAAGCCCAGAAGCAAATGACTGAGTTCACAGTGAGACCTTTAAGCAGATTTTGTTACCAGATAGTTAAATACACTGTGTTATATATATGGTATATCTGATATATATGGTATATATACAGTAGCAATCAAACCATTGGAGATTACCCGTCCATAGAACCAAAGACCAGGAAGTGGTTTAGGATGCGAAGAGAAATGCCTTTTTTTTATTTGTCGTAGCCTATTTCTCGTAGACAGTACCCAATGTGAGATGCACATGTTGGATTCTATTAACGAGATAATTGTTAATCTGAAAAGCAAAGGTTGAAGCTAAACTATGATTTGGGGTTCAGTGAATGATATGCTTATGTCTGACCAGGTTTGTAAAGACTGAAAGATTCCCAAACCTTGGAAAAGTGTGAATATGGCATTTATGTTGAATTTTTAGCCTTGATTTCAATTTTGGGTTAACTTGCATGGACTAGTCTGCTTTTATTATAGTGGTTTAATACTATCATGAGTTTCTGTGATGAGATTAAAAATCATAGATAGACGAAAGAAAAAAATACATTTGAAGCATTGGTTGACTAATTGGTATGTGTGTAAAGTTAGGTACAAAGGAAAACATCTTTATTGACGAATAGTTTCAAGTTGCAGGTGAACTAATCCATCAGCCATATTTTGTCATTTAAATAAACTAACCTTTCAATCATATTGTTTTTCTTCATAAATAACCAACATTTTTAAACTATTCTCTGGATTGATAAACTTATTTCCTATAGGCATTTCTTTCTCCTTTTTCCTGAACTAATATTTTAGCATAATTAGATAAATCATTAATACTTGTAGATAATTGATTTAAAAAAGTCAAGCCACAAAATGCATAGAGATGAAGAAGTGAAAATGTTAACAAATTGTCTTTATGGTATTTAACTAAATTTGACTTAACGCAGGGGTATTCATTGATTTTATGCCAAAATAAATGGAAAATGTACATAAAATATTATATATGTATATTATATATAATGCATGTCTTGTGATCATAGTGGTTTCTGTAATAGACATTCAACTGCCATTCCTTGTTTGATGTACACATTTTACCAGTGCCATCATCCGTGTTCTATGTCTGATAAATTTTTACATGACTATAAAAATAATATCTGCTTTATTCTAGTGGGATTGATGGTGGACTGCTTTGATATAAAAATCTGTCTGGGTGAGGGCTGCATGAGCAGGGTGATGGTGGGTGGGGGGTGGGGGGGGACTTGAAAGAGAAGGGCTGGGGAGTGGCAGAAGAATTTTGATATTTCTTGTTTTTTTAGTAAATAATATTTGCAATTTTGTTGCACATTGTTACACCAAATGTATAAAATGACATTTTTAACCATCTTTTTTGTAAATATAAAATATAAGGGTCAGCTGTTATTTTGAAAAATCTTGTGAAACCTCTCAGCTAGTTTTGCAATGTTGCAGATGTTTGTCTGTTGATTCAGCACTATTTACATACCTAAACTCAAAACTGGTGGGGGAAAAAAAACACACACACACACACACAGCAGAAGGCCAGTGGCTAATTCAATTTCTTGCCTTCAATGCCCTGTAGGAATTTAAACCACACTGTATTGAAATTATAATACTTACTTGTGAACCTCCACTAAATTGCGATTTGGTTGAACTTTGTCGCGTCGTTTACCACCTGATGGTGATTACAGCTGGATTTTTTTTATTTGACACTATTTGTGACTTCCTCTACGGTTTTCACTTCAGGGTTTCACGGAACAGCTCAGCAACAGCGCCGCCGCTCTCAAGGACACGGTGAAGAAGGTGGAAGATGCGGCTAAAGAACACGCCGAAAAGCTCGGTCATTCCGTAAGTTCAATTAATCTCTTCACTGTCGTATTACGTACACTGTAGTATAAGCTAGTCAGGAGAGCCTTGATTATTTGTGCTGTTAAATGCTGTTCTGTTACTTTGAACTAGTTAAACTGTGTGTCATTGCCTCCTGTAGCTGTTCATATCTTACAGTGATAGTAACAGAGAGTACTTGTTTTTATTTTCTCCCTTGTTTTATGTTTGAAGACAACTTATATTTTGTTTTATCTCATTTACTCAGACTACGTATGTGTTATTCTTTTATTAAAATTTGTGTATCTATCCTGTTTGATATTTTCCATTGTCAATGGTTGCTAAGAGGTTTGCTAAATGTGTATTTATATCTGGTTATCTTTTAATGATCCATTACTTTACTAAGGCTCTTACTAAGGTACTTATTTAGTTGTGACCAAGTTTCACAATGTCAATTAGTCTGTATCACCTATGTTATTCATTTAGCAGTATTCTATACAAGAACTTTGACTTTTTTCTTTTCTTCTGAAATAAGGCACAATTGTTGGTTATTACTGGCAATGACAGATTCCGCATGAATTATCAGGAGGCTAGGCTAGATATCTTTACTATGGTAGTGCAGTAGGTCTAGGATATGCTTTTCTTTTTCAAAGCTACAAAATTTTTCTTAAGATTGAAACATCCATCATTACATTAATACCACAAAATCACACAATAGTTTCTGTTAGATGATATCTGAAAGGGACAGAAGCTATAAAGAAACTAACACCAACAAAGAGGCTTGAAAGTGTCTTGAAAGAGCCGTGTGGCTACTTGTAAATAATTCAAGCTAAATTTGGGCCCAATTAATGTTTAACTATTGCATCAGATTGAAATAAACATGTTTGACCCCACATTGAACTGTTTAATGCTTTTACTTACAGGTGACGTCTATGGCCAACTACTTCCATCCATTAACAAGGAATGCCATTGGAGCAGCTTCTAAGAGTATAAACTCACAGAAACAGATGGCATTATTGGACCAATCTAAGACTGTAGCAGAGTGTGCCTTGCAGCTTCTCTATGCCTCCAAAGAAGGGGGCGGTAATCCAAAGGTTTGTATCTCAATATTCCTTTGCCATTTCTTTGGGGGAAGGGGGATGGGGGAAGGGGGGGTCAGGAATGTGTTGGCAAAGGATGGGTGTGATGGAAGGTAAGGGTGGTTCAAATAGTTACTTGTTAGAATGTTGCTATATGTTTGAATTGCAAAGAAATATTTGCAGTTGAGTGAAAATGAACATGACTTGTCCAAAGTTTAAAATCAAATTAAAAGTTGGACAAGTCATTTTTAATTTTTTTTAGTAGAAATTCTCTACTAAATTCTCTACAATTTTTTTTAGTAGAAATTCTCCTGCCTTGGTCAAAAATGCCACCAATAAGTTTGGTTCACAAATGTCAGCCAAATTTTGGTTGAGTTAGGCCAAGTAACTTGCCTCTTTTGTCAAGAGAGGTGAAAAATAAGGTATAGGGTGAGCCTATCACATAGCTAAAATCGCTGAGAAATTATAGTCCTTCGATAGAATTACTAACGATGGAAATGTCCTTCAAAAGACTTAAAAGATATTACTTCTCTAAAAGTTGGGTGTAAACTTTTGATGTTCATTCCCCACAAATTAAAAGGAAAAATTGCCAGTTTTGGTTGTATTGTTACTCCACCTTAGGCTACCAAGGTACATCCTGATATTGAAGAGGCAGCAGCAGGCATGTTGGATGGTATACAAGACCTGATGAATACCCTTGAGGAGACTGCCAGTGAATATGGTATGGTCACGCCCATGCTGGATAGTATCTCCAAGGCTATTATCGTGGTGAGTCCAATTCGGGATCAATAATTCATCCTTCACCATCCTGTCCGAGAAAAAAGATTGGTTTATCGTGCGACTAGAGCGTTCCACCTCTGCTGCAATCAGGAGTCTCACCTTGAAATATAAAAAAATAAATTACATTCTTAAGGAAGTTTTGGGGGTTTGATATTTCCTCTACTAAATATGATATCACTATATAAACTAAAATCTTCAAAGTCATTTTTCTTTCATTTCAAAAAACAAGAAGGAAAGTTTTTTATGTTTTGTGTGCATTGATTCCTTTGTGAGATGTTATTAGCAACATTCCCAACCAAGGAATAATATCTGTTAATCATATCATAAGAATCATAACCTTCACCGATTATTGGATGACAGATCCATAAACATATTTCTATTACTATGCTTGACTTGATGGGTCATAAGTGGTCCAATTGTGTGTTTTCTCTTCCATGAAAAACCATTTTGTTTTTGTGCGACAACATTTTCTACCGAATCATTACTTCATCGATGTATCAATTTAATTCTGCACTCTTGTATGTTTGACACTCAGTCGGGTACTGTGTGAATTCAGGTTTTGTCATGAAATGAATTGCCATTACATAGTCATATGCAAATATTCTTAATCACATGACAGACTGACGAGCCTCTTCCAGAGAACGAAGCCGGTGAATTTGTGGCGTATCAAACAGACATGGTGCAGACGGCGAACGCCATCATCAGAACCTCGCAAGATATGGTGAGAGAATCTATTTAGTTTGGAGTAAACTGAGAAGAAATTAAAAAATGAATTATTAATGTGGACAGAGCTCACATTATATCATCATCTATGGGCAATCAATTGGTACAAAGCCATCAAGTGTCACAAATTTAAATGTTTAAGCTTGTTAACTAACAAAGAACTTGATTTTGGAAATAACTTTGTCAGTAGTGAATGTTAAAATAAAATAAAACTGTTAGCAAACTGCTTATCCACTAGAGAGCCTGTGTAGGAGAATGTGTAAAAGTAAGTTGGCCTGACATTTTGATCCTAGCAGGATCTTCTTCAAAGGCTAAATGACAAGTAACAGTAACAGAAGGGAATGTTGATAGCTTTCAGATCACAAAACATTTGGAATTTATCACTTTAATTCTCTCTCATAGCCCAACCTGCTCCTTTCACTTGTCAGTGATTTGTAAATTATTCAAAATATCAGACATGCATATGAATGGCAGTAGGAACAGCTGATAGGTTCTCATATTTAGAATGAGTTACGTACTTTACATGCAAGAAATGTTTCCAGAACAAAAGTTTATAATTGAGTAATGCTCAGGACCGTGAAGCATTCACTGATTAATGGCAATATCAGATTGAAATATCTTCCATATTACAGGAGTTTGGAAAAATCAGCAAAAAGTTGAGGAAAGAATATTACTTTTTTTGTAGGACCACCAAATGTTGCAGTTTGTGGGGTAATGTTTAAATATTCTCACACATATGGGGAGGGGGTGGGGGGGGGGGTTGGGAAACACTGAAAATGAGGACACAGTTTTTTTGATAATATGTCTTATTATCGTACAAATATATTATATCATAAAAAAAAATAGAGTTAAATTCTGCCACTGTTGTTGGAAATTTGGAACCAAGCTTCAGTTCTGATCTTGAAACACTTTGCATTACTTTTTAAGGTAATTATTATTATTTTGGACTAATCATAAGATAGCAGAGGTTTGAGTCCTTGTAATCAGTGGCGTTTTTTTAAGTAATATTTTATCTCTTATTACTGACTTCTTCCTTTTCTCACTAGATCACCAAAGCTAATAGTAACGTTGGAGAGCTTGGAACACTAGCAAACAACTTGTCACATGACTATAGCAAATTATCAAATGGTGCACGAGGAGCGATAGCATCAACAGCACCAGAGGTAAGTTATGTAGTTGTTTAGGTTACCTTAGGTATGCTAGCAACAATAACATTAACAGCATCAGAGGTAACCTGGTTAGGTTACCTATGGTATGCTAGCAACAATAATATCAATACCATCAGAGGTAAGTCATCTACCTGTTTAGGTTACCTTTGGTTTGCTAGCCAGTAACTGGAACAAGGAACAATAATATCAATATCACCAGAGGTAAGTCATCTACCTGTTTAGGTTACCTTAGGTATGCTGCACAAGGAACATATTAATAGCACCAGATGTAAGTCATCTACCTGTGTAAGTTACCTTTGGTATGCTAGCCAGTAACTGGAACATTACTAGAGCAATTGCTCAAGAAAATGTAGCAGGAGCAGTAGTTATAGTGTAGTTACATTTTTTCATTTTTGTTGTAAAAGATTTCAAGTTAAGAATATGTGACATGTTATTTGACATAATGACTTCTGCTTGTTCTCTCTTCAGGTCGCAGATAGGATCAAGTCGACGACCCAGGACCTTGGTCACGCCTGTCATAACCTTGTAAAGAACGCCGGAACAGTCCAGGGTAACCCCACGGATAATCTAGCAAAGAAGGACCTGGTCGACAATGCCAGGACGGTCTGTGAGAAGGTATGTGGTGGTATATCCCTAGTTTGAATCACTCATTAATAGATGGTATTGACAGTGCGTTGTCTCTGTCTAATTTTTATGAGAGGTAGTGATTTTAAGTTATATGGTTTCATCTGAGATGGTGAGACACTGATGGAAGTACCTGATATGAAGGACTTACCCTGTGAGCCGGTGTTTTCAAAGAAGAACCGGCCTTGTTTTATGTCTTGTTTTATTTTTGTTTCTTGAGAGAGATAGATAGCTAGAGAGAGAGACTTACTGGGGTGTGTCTAATACCTTGTACATCCATAGAGGGATTACTGTCAATAATTCTTCATTTGATTTGATTTTTCCAGGCTAATTATGTTATGAATGCCCTACAAGCTGGTTCTAGAGGTACCCAGGCATGTATTGATGCAGCTAGTACTGTCTCAGGCATCATTGGGGACTTGGATACCACCATCATGTTTGCCTCGGCGGGTACCTTGTCCTCGGAACCCACCAGTGGAGCCTTCGCTGATCATAGGTAGGTGGAAAGGGTTTAATGTTCAGTGGAACAAGTCATTAGCTTATTATTTGATTGGGGGGGGGGGGTTGGGGGAGAATGTAAATTGGTGCCCTTTTGGAGGCTAGCCTAACTTATGCCCTTATAAAGGGTCATGTTTCGTTGTCCTCTTATCGAGAGCAATGTTTTTGAGCAATACAAGAGCTTGTTTCATCATCTTGATTGCTCTATGATGAAGATGCTATGTTCACTTTGGACTGACTACATCCGCGTATCCAAGGAATGGTCTAATGTCCCGTAGCAGTATGAATATAGTTTCCCAACAAAGGATTACCATTTGAAAAAAGCAATTTAGCAGCTAAATTTATTGAAATTAATCTCTGGTGTCTAAAAGTAGAACTGTTCTGTATCGTTTGACAGAGAAAACATTCGCAAGGCAGCTAAAGCACTGGTGGAAGACACCAAGACCCTGGTAACCGGGGCGACCGCCAACCAGGAGCAGCTTGCAGGCGCAGCTCAGTCTGCTGTGGGTACCATTACACAACTCTCTGAGGTGGTCAAACTGGGTGCATCAACACTAGGCGGAGATGATCCCGAGGGACAGGTAAATTGATCCTGGATTATCTCAACCTAGAATCGTCTGCATGTCATTTGGCGACAGAAATGTTGTATAATAATAGCAGTCTGTCAGTATGTATGTCAGTATGTTAAGAGACATTGATATCAATGCATTTATCAGTATGTGTACAAGTGCGTACATCGGTATGTGCATCATTTATGTAAATCAGTGTGTTTATCAGTACGTATGTCAGTATGTTAAGAGACATTAATATCAATGTATTTATCAGTATGTGTACAAGTTTTTATATCGTTATGTGCATCAATTATGTACATCAGTGTGTCGTGTATCAGTATGTATGTCAGTATGTTTTTGAGCAGTTTTCTCCTTTGGAGACAAAACTGATAAGGAGGTACATTGGAGAGAGGAATCGATTCTTAAAGGAACCACAAACTTTGAGCTTTGTTGAACCTGCATTTTTACAGGATTATAATTATACTAAGAATTCATAGTGGTTGAATCTAAAGATATTTGTAGTCCTCACTGAGATCTTAAGAATTAATTAATGATACAGTATTGGTTTGATAGATTTAATTCCAAGGGAAGGGGATTGAAATATCAAGGGTGGGGGGGGGGGGAGGATGGTGAACAGAAGGGAAAGGGAACATTGAATGAAATCTTTATCTGCTGTTCATGCATAATGTACAAACAAACCATATTCAGAAAACTCTTGGCGATGAGATGATTTTAATTTGTTTTGATAAATTTTTGCTGTTTGATGATTTCCACTGTGACTGGTTTTTGCTTTGGAGTCCTTTGGTGTGATGCACAGCTTTGACAATATTGTTGCTTTTTTTTGTTTTCAAATTCCAGGTGTTATTGATCAATGCAGTGAAAGATGTTGCCTCAGCCCTGGGAGATCTTATCTCCGCCACCAAGATGGCATCTGGCAAGGCCAACTCATCCAACCAAATGAAACAGCTCAACGAATCAGCTAAGGTAAGAAATCAACAGCTCAACAAATCAGCTAAGTTAAGAAATCAACAGCTCAACGAAACAGCTAAGGTGAGAATTCATGGACAAATGGCAGCGTCACATTATGAGTTGAGAAAAACAAAAGTGAAATGGGTTCCATGATGTTAGGAGGAGAGCAGTGCAAATGTAAGTGGTTACGATTTGACTGACAACATTAATGTCCTTCCTTCATTCCACAGACGATGGTCATGAATGTGACGTCGTTGTTGAAAACAGTGAAGAGTGTGGAAGATGAAGCCACCCGAGGAACACGAGCATTAGAAGCTACCATCGATGCCATTGTCCAAGAAGCCAAGGTGAGTTATCGATGTGAGAAGTAAAAGGTTGTTGGGGCTGTACAGCCTCTTGTAACTATTTAGGGATCGTATCGTATGGATAAAACTAGATTCGTGCCATTAAGTTTGAATTAATAATCGGTATTTGAGACGATTTGGTTTGATAAGTGGAGGAGATTGTACCTCTCTACAGGCATTTATAAGCGTACACTTCCTTAACATGAACGTGTTTCCCTAACACACAAATGAAAAAAAGTTGCATTTTTTTTAAATTGGCAGGATTTTGGCATATGATTGGGTTACACTAGGTTAAATTAAATTTCACGTTAATGTATTAGGTTTCAACATGTGTATCACATTAGAGAGTGTTATACAAACTCTTCTTACTACCTTCTCCCTCCTGCTGTTGCATGCCCCTCTCATCCCCTCCTCTCAACCCCCCCCCCTAAAAAAAACCCCAGCATCATCAGTATCCATAATTTTAAGTGAAATCTTTTTCTCTTGTTCCCTTTGATAGATCCTCCACAACCCAGTGCCAAAGGATTGCTATGCAACACCAGAAGATCTGATTCGCAGCACCAAACAGGTCACTCTGGCCACTGCCAAGGCTGTTGGCGCCGGAAACTCTTGTAAACAGGAGGACATTATCGCCGCATCCAACGTGGCCAGACAAGCTGTCTTTGAGATGATCAACACTTGCAGGGTAAGCACCATTTACCTACACAAATTAGTATTTAATTTACAACACCCCTCCACATTATTTGATACCCATATGTGTCTCCCTCAGAAATGATGAAAGAAAAAGGTGGTGAATGCCTCGTGAATGGTTATTCAATCTGAAATTTACTTTAAAGCAAACCTTTATACGTCTGATCATCGTCGTAAATACCGTCGAGAAGACATCAGTCGTGTCGCGCTGCACCTCACGAAGAGTTGCAATGTTAGACGAGATGGTTTGTATTCGACTCCTCACATGATACTGCACAAACTGACACGAACGTTCATCATCTCTGGTATTGTTACATATAAAGGAGACTTTTCTTGATTTATGTAGTTTTATCTGTATTGTTATCTCATTAAATTTCCAGGGTGCTTCTAATACAGCAGAGACACCAGAACTGAAGCAGAGGACAGTCAACGCCGGTGGTCAGTGCGCCCTCTCTTTCCGGGTGCTACTACAGCAAGTACAAGCAGTAAGTCAAAACCCAATCAGGAAACAAAGCATGACTAAAACTACGCATTCAAATGACTCGGCCGTCAGAGTATGACGCAAAGTAAAACGCATCCTCTTCAGTAAGATCTGTGTCGTGTAACACTTAAGCTAAGAAACTTTGGAAGAAAAAAAAAAGATATCTCAAATTAAAGAACCCAAGGTTCATAAAGAGTTGAGGATTAATATGTCCCGAAGTAATATTTTGTAAAAGTCGCATCCTTGACTACTTTGAGAACAATCGTGGATACTTTGATACTACTTTGATTGCTCTTTATGGTTGGGGAGTACTTTTATTGTCAGAGATCACCCTTCACTGATTCAGTTTTATGAAGCGTTTCGGAAATATTCCTGGTCCTCACTCACAAGTGTACTTTGAAGCTGTTAAGTTTGCATATGAAACAACAGACTGACTTTTGGTGGCAAGTGAACCTGCAGAAGAAGGCTAACTTTCATTTCAATTTTTTTTTCCCACTTCAAATTTTTAAATTGATGTGCTTCAGTCAATCAACAAACAGAATTGTCATTTTAACAACATAAAAAAAACAAATTGGGGGAGGGGTAAAAATTTGACTTTAGTGTGATTAGAAGTTGATATCTTTTCACAATAATGCCGCATGCATAGTGCGGTTCTCATCGTGGATTTGTCCATCTCTTAGGATTTTCTCGGCAGTAGAAACGAAGTAACGCCCATCTCATGACCATATTTTTCCTCTCCCTCTTGTAGAACGTGAAACAACCCTCACAGGATGGAAGACAGAAGTTAGCGTCCGAATCAAAGAGAGTTGCTATGTCCGTCGGGGAATTAGTACAAACAGCGGAATTACTCAAAGGTATTGTCAAGATTTTACAATTTGCAAAGCTGGCCGGAAGTTTTTTTCGTTTGGTAAAAGGTGTCGGTTTCAGTTATCGTGATCTAAAATGCTATAAAACTTCTTCTTCGGTGATACCTTTGTCGTCCTATTTTGCAACATTTTCCTTATCCAAAACGTCTTAGAAATATTTGAAAAAAATAATAAGACTTTTCTCCATCTCAAATACATTTGCCAGGATTTTGGACCTGACAGAGATTAATGAGGGAACAAGTGCTATTAAAATAAAGCAATTTGTGGATGGTACTCTCTTTTTTTTAGCAGGGGTGGGGGGGGGGGAGTCGAGGAGTGGGTGTTCAACAGTACTCCTAGTCACAATCACATTGCAATCACATTAGTCATGTCAGAGATTTCATTTTTTTTTTGTGAAATTATTTTATAGTACCTCATCAGTTTGTGTCAGTGAAATTCAATTAAGTGGATTAATTAAAATTAAAGAAATCCTATTTCTCATGTTTTTTTACAGTTTTTACATCATTGTAAAGGATTGATATTTCTTGTCTACTTATATTTGTGTGTTATAGGTATTTGCGTGTATTCATTTAATCCTAATGAAGCTTAGTAAATATTTGGGATTATAATGCCATTAAATGTTTTACTATGAATACTCAACAAGTAATGACATTTCACTGTCTGTGGCTTTCATGTTCGTCTGACTTACTTCAGACCCGGCAAATTCGTCGTCTTACTTTTCTGACCTTTTTCTCTTTCTCGATTTGTTTTTACGTTGTTTAACCAATAGTGTGCTTCTCTAAGGTAATTGCAAAATGAAACATAAGCAATGACATCAAATTGAGTTCGAAGTGAAAGCGTTAATCGGAAGGTCTAGCTACTCGGTAAGGTAAGGTAGTTAGCATGCCCGATAGTGTACATGAATGAAACATGTACTTAGTATAACAGTATGGTTGTAACCTATACCAATAGTAACGAATAGTTCTTGTGCCACATCTCTGTACCATTGTCATTCTAAGCAAACTCTTTAACATTCTGTGATTTTATTGTACAATGTAGTTATAACCTACACCTGTGCTAACCTTTTCTTTAATACTTTCAGTCATTTGGTGATAATATGGTATTTTCTCTTTTTTTCTCATTTTGATATCTGGGTCTTAAGTTTGATTTTCATTTTTTTCAATTTTCTCTCACAAACCTCTCATCCTCTTTTATTCTCTACCTTTTCTCTTTTCTCCCCGTCCATACTCTTTTTCGTCGTGTATGTCCATTTTTCTCCTCTCATGATACAA
>JAIPMN010001762.1:0-12709 GCA_020650975.1 Apostichopus californicus | reverse complement strand
ACTGGGGCAAACCTAGTACAATCATCATAACATATCATAGACATGTTGTAACAACAGTACAACACTGGGGGCAAACCTAGTACAATCATCATAACATATCATAGAGATGTTGTGACAACACTACAACACTGTGGGTACACCTAGTACAATCATCATAACATATCGCAGACACATATCGCAGTACAAAACTGGGAGCAAACGTATCACTATCATGGGGTTCATATCATAGATATGTTGTATAACTGCAGTACAACACAGTGCAGTATTTATAGCATACATCCTTATACGTGATAATTTGTGTTGTATGTACGCCGTACACTATTGACAGCAAAACATAACACTATATCTTCATCATGTAGATCCTCTTGAATGTTATTCCGTCCATGTCAATCCAACAGTATCTCAACATTTTCAATTATAAAGCTCACATTCTCACTCTAATTCCGGTCCAAGTTGGATGATAACCCAATTATTTTCCAATAATCTTCATGTCGATGTCTATAAGACAAGAAGCCGGCACGTGACGTCACTCGACATTTTGATTTATAGTCTCAGTAATGAACGTTAAATATTTTAACATTGCTGTCTATAGTTATACCCGTAAGGACTGTGTGATAAAGGTATGCGCAATACGATATAGCATTAGTCCAAGCAAAATTCCCAATGAATTAAGGACTAGAAAGACAGATGTATAAAGACAAAAACAAGAAAATACGACCATATTCAATAGAAATATTAGCAGGTCAAATATATCATCAATAAGCATGGAATAAGTCCACCTCTGGGAAAATCGAATCGCACCTTTTTTGAAATTCTGCAAGCTACGCTAGGAGCCAGGTGTGATATGTGATATTTCTTTCGCGTATATTCTTACTTTTACTATTATAAAAAAAGAATTCCAAGTTGGGAGGGGGGGGGGTGGGGGACATATATATGTGTATTCGGTTCGTTTTGTTGTATTCTTATGTAATAACTTGCGTCTAAATTCATATCTTACAAAAAAATCCCTGTTTACTCAAAGTCGGTTTCACTATTAGATTCGTTGATTTCAAGTGACTGGTTATGTATGTATATCTTAAAGGATATTTCCGGTGGCTGAAATTCACTGCTACACAACAGTGCTGGAAGATGCCTACATCTTTAAGTTAACACTACATCACCACAGCCCATTTTTACGGCGAAGAAATGAATTTTCCAAGTTACGTTGATATTTTACGTGAATGCATACCGTATATCTGTCAACAACAGAGTAAATGATGACGTCATAGCAAAAGATTAATTTCTTTTCTCTATACATTATGATGTCATTTATCTATGGTATATGATCATTCCACGAAATAGAGCCTGCCTGTTGATGGTATTTTAGAACTACTATCACTTAATAAACTATTCCGTTGTTTATTAATCAAAGTTGATTGTCATAAGCCATGACATTGTACAAATTTCTTTTGCACTGGTTAATGAAAACCATGTCCTGATAGCATGTATAGTTCATTAAAAACTCTGATGAGAGTTTCAATAATGCATCTGGCAACATAAGATTGAATGACACCACCATCATGCCAACGAAATTGAATATAGCGTCCTTCTTTCCTTCTTTTTGTGTGTGCAATGTATGAGTCATTAATGTTCAGCTGAAGGGAATAATCCTTAATGAAAAGAAACATTCCGCACGCGGAAGTAAGACATATAGTTGATTACCAGGTAAAGAGAATTACTGTTCCAACCATATAACATGTCAGAGACAAAGACCAATGCAGTGAATGCACGTATGCATTTTACCGTAAGGTTATATATAATACAAACCACTATCTATGTGATCGATTTTTTGAAGTAAATGAAGTTCTTCATCTGAAAACAAATGATCGTAATATTTAAACTAAGATGTTGAAATGCGGTTTTTGCACTTATAGCTAAGTGGAATAATTGTTGTCATTTTTATGGCAAGTTTCACGTTCGTCTGCCACCGGAAATATTCCTTTTAAAGTATAGTTACGTTGTAGGCTTTATTAAAAACAATAACACTGTTATCGGTCCACGATGATATTTCTAAACCACTTTAACTTCTTTGACATCAAAAAAACATGACCTTTTAAGCATCCAAAGGCTCGTCAGTTGAAGGGACTGGACAACTTAGCCTAACACATATAATCAGTATAGGTCAGTTCCTCGGATGCAACGCAAAACGTATAATACGAAAAACCACGAGTTTTTTTTTTTATGAACATGAAAATGAACATGTTTAGCCTAAACAGTGCATTACAATGTTTTCAAGGACAAATGCTGGTCGGTGTTTTGGATTTGGAGTTGTATAACACCTTAGCATATATTAGCTAAACTTAGAACATACATACAACGGGGAAAAATAAAGAAATAGGTCATTATACTGTAGTTTAAGGGAAAGTTACTTAGACCATGGAGCTATAAACAGTAAACATCTGTTTATAGCTCCATGCTTAGACGTACTTGTGATGGCATACTTTAATTTAACAGATGGAAACGTATACAATGCAATACATCCTTTTTTTTCGTCAACGGAGCAAGTAAAATCTTCAACGATACCACAAGTGGATTAGGTAAAAACAAAAGATCAATTAACTCCATGATTTCTGCGGTACTGCGGTAAGCTGGATCAAGTTAATATCCACCCCTTCCTTAAGGTGGAGGGGTGGGGGGGGGGGCTCTGATCGTGAAGAAACCCGTGTTGCAAACTAGCGCCACCAGACCAGAAGAGTATAGAGGAATTTGGACGATGGTGTACAAAATAATGTTTGTGATGAAGGGCAAACGGACACCTTCAAATACTTCATTTAAACCACAGACACATCAGTAATATTGGATGATAATCATACATATGCCACGTTGTTGTAAGCTATGGGCTTTATGTATAAATTATAAAAAATATTAAAAAGAAGGACATGAAAAGAAAAGTTCTAATGACTGAATAAAAACAATAGAGTGTGATAGCTGAAGTTGAAAATATCTTGCTCTTAAAGTCACATTGTAGGTCTACCATTTTGACCTATATATAGATGATTCATGTAGGTATTGTCAAAGTTCCGATCTACTGTACGAAAAGGGTGATGATATTATGTTGTATGTTCTTTTTGTTTTGTTTTTCTTTCAAACTTTGATTTAAAATATGATAATATGAATGTGAAAATGTGAAATTATAATATAAATGGGACAACAAGAGCGTTAGACATGCATCATGATCGTGGTATATGATTAGAAAATATCTTTGGTTTATTAAATAATGTAAAAAGTTATTTTATGTAAAGGGTTAAGAACAAGAGCGTTAGACATGCATCATGATCGTGGTATATGATTAGAAAATATATTTGGTTTATTAAATAATGTAAATAGTTATTTATCTAAAGGGTTAAGAAAAGTGATGTTACAATTTGATGTTTTGATTTGATGTTTAAGTTTAGAGTATGCTACACAGCTGTGCGAGAATAATTCGATCTTATATGTCATATTGAGACGAGGTTTTGGAGTAGAAATTGTAGAATGTTTCTTATTTATTCCGTTGTGTCACTTTATATGCCAGCAATATTTCCTTTCCTTTCCTACAACACTGCGCGTTTCGTTGAAGACATGTATACCAGCAGTACGAGTTACGTAATTTATGTACTGAACTAGTTTTCACTCACCAACACATGATACCTCCCAGACGACATATAATGTTAGCACAATATTGATGTTTGCAATATTACAAGGATATATCCAATAACATATATACCAGCATCTATAGTATAACGTTCCGTTTCATGAAATTGCTTATTAACAATTTATATCTCGTACTATATAAATAAAGGCTTAAGGATATGTACATAGTTACATAGTTACTTTTAGATTCACTCAAAACACTGTTGCAGTAATAGAACAAGCTCTATGAAATATTAATATTTACTTCACAACGGCTGACATTATCTACCGATTTATTATTTAACATTTAATGAGACTAACTGCTATAAGGTCTCGTGATCGTTAGGCTATATGCAAATTAGGCTAGTCGTCAGGTACGTCTGCTTTGAAAGGGTACACGCCTTGTGTTGGCTATGACACGTTTTCTTCAATGTGAAATCAATGCAGGCGAATTAATATTATATAATACTGCATCTAGTATAGGAGATCATAAATTGTTACTGGTTCAGTGACCCAACCGTGGCGTCCGCTGGGGCTTTTACGCAAGTGAACCACATTTGGCGTCTCGTACAAAACTAGCGCCTTTCTGACCAAAGAGGTATCCGGGGCCTTATATGGACCTCAATCTGGAGGCGTCTATGGTCGCTAATATGAAATCTTTGTGTTGGTGAGGCCTTGGCTGCAGTAGAGCTATTAATATGAAAAGTAGGGAAGGAGTCCTTGGCTGCAGTGGAGCTATATACGAATAGCAAAGAGCGTCTGCATGGCATCCAGTTGATACATTATTAAGATAATGTGAGCTTGATCTAATTATCTATCTATTTTTTTCAACACCAGGCTAATTACAACTGCGAACTGTTATCAGTTTGGTGATAATATGTTGCTATGGTTGCGATACTATGACAGCATGTGGATGTTTAGTGCTGGTATGGTAATACCTGAAAGCAAATATGGAGTCAATTTACAACTGTGATATATATACTGACAAAGTTAGGGTTATTGAATGGCATGACCTGTAGTGTTGCACTATAAGAAAAGAAATCGAAACATCTTTACCCTTATCTCTCACCCTTTCCCCCACCAACTCCTCTCCCCTCCCAAATGCCGTTCGCACCCATCCTACATCTCATGCCTAGAAAGATCAAACATATACGTTTGCAGCAATGGAGGAACAGTTCTTTTATATTTTTGGAGATGACATGCTTTTTAAAGTCATGACGAAAGCCGGCTTTGTGTTGTCTTAGATCCACTCTATAGAATACCAATACACTTAAGGCGGCCCAACACCTAAATTATGTCTTGAGGCATTTTCTACGTGTCATCGATCAGAATTCACGAAATAATATACAAGTTTTCAGACATGTTTGCTGACATTCGCTGCCATGATTTTTCTGCAAAGAGTATTAAGATTTTTACTCGACACAGTTTGCGAGTGGAAGTTAGCTGTTTTTTCAACCTTAAGATTTTCATTGCGGAAAAGATCTCTTTGATTTAAGCAACGTAGTAGAGTAACAGTGACATTTTGCGCGCGTCATTTGGCAGTGAAAAGAAAAGAAAAAATACTTGAGAAAATGTACGAATTCGCTAATCGAGTATAGCGGTTCAAAGTTGCAGTGAGGTACTGTGTTAGGCTTTCTCACACACCTAACTAGTATATGCCTAATACTACAGGAGCCCAATATGTTACAGAATCCAAGCTACCTTCGTAGGTATTTTTGTGCCGATGTTTGAATTGTTTGAGACAAAATATGCATAGCTGTATAGTAATGATTCTGCGAAACTCTTTAAGTTCGTCATCACATTTTGCATGGTGGAAAAAGTTGAAATTTCATGCTACACAGAAATAACATTTTCCAAAGTGCATTACGTAGGGCCATGTATCTACCTAACCAAAGTTTATAGAAAGTGTTGATGTTGTAGATTTGTACTATACTACAAGCATGGAGACTTAAACATAGCGATAATAGTTGCGAGTGACTATTGCGTTTTGGCGGGTAAAATTTTAATTAAGGTCGCCACACGGCGAGTACTTTTAAAAGTACTTGTCGAGGCCTGAAAGGCTATGTACATAGTTGTAGTTACTTTCAAATTCACTCAGATCTCTGTTGTAATGATAGGAACAAGCTCTATGAAATTTTGTGATTTACTTCACAACGCCTGAAATGATCTACCTAATTATTATATAACATTTAATGAGGTCTCGTGATTGTTAGGCTATATGCAAATTAGGTTAGTCTTCAGGTACGTCTGCTTTGAAAGGGTATACAAGTCTCGTGTTTGCTATAACACGTTTACTTCAATGTGAAACCAATGCAGGCGAATTGATATTATAAACTACTGCATCTGACAGGAGCGGACTATGTCATAAACTGATACCGATTCAGTGGCCCAACCGTGGCGTCGCTGGGGCTTTTACGCAAGTGACCCACATTTGTACAGTAGACTCTGAGTAGAGTATTGATATGATGATTACAAACAATGTCTCAAAAACATAAACACCTGAGAACTACAGGAATTGATTTAGAATCTCAGAAATGAAGCAATAACGTAGTGTCATTGTGCGCGCGTTATTTGGCAGTTAAAAGAAAAGAAACAATAATTGAGAAAATGTACGATTTCGCTAATCGAATAGCGTACAAAACTAGCGCCTTTCTGACCCAAGAGGTATTCTGCGCCTTATATGGACCTCAATCTGGGGGGCGTCTAGGTCGCTGTTATGACATCTTTGTGTTGGTGAGCCCTTGGCTGCAGTATAGAGCTATTAATACGAATAGTAGGGGAGGAGCAAATTGCGCTGCATGGCATCCAGTCGAAAGATCGTTAAGATAATGTGCGTTTCATATAATTAACAATCAAATTGTTTCACCACCAGGCTAATAACAATGACAAATCTGTTATCAGTTTAATAGTGATAATATGTTGCTATGGTTACGATATTTAAGTCAGCATGTGGATAATTAGTGCTGGTATGGTAATAATAAACAATATACATTTGAGTATTGATATATCATGTCTCAAAAACATAAACACCTGAGAACTACAGGATGTACTTAAGAATCTCAGAAATGAATCATAACGTTGTACAACTGTTATACAACTATGAAAAGTAATACATTCGGAATATTACTATCAATTGTTATTTTACAATCGTGATTGACAAAGTTAGGTTTATTGAATTGCAGCAGGGTTCGCAGGTTTCTTCCGGGGGTGGAAAAAACCGCGGAATAAACCGCGGTTTTTTCCACTCGGAAGAAATAGGTTTCTTCCAGTTTCTTCCGGACAAAATGGAAGAAACTCATTTTTTGGGGAAAACCTGTTGATAAAGTTTCATAACAACCTGCAATGATTTCTAACTATGTAATAAATGGACAAGAAGCACTATAGTGTCATCTAGGTAGTCTATATCTAGGTTTGGAGCACATGACCTGCTTCCAGCATATACTGTACAGAATATAGTACTAGGCTACTAGCATCGGACTATTCAGGGAACAACTATGGGCAAGCAATAACTTGCAGACCAGAATGGTCCTGATTATAGCCCAGTTCTTAGTTAAAAACTAGTTTCTGAGTGGAGGGGCAAGTGTTCCCTGGAAACTAGTGTAGACCTACTACAATGCACACTCATTACTACGATTACATTGACCACTATGCCCTTTTTTTGTGGAGATTGAACTCAAGACATGAGAGTTACAGATTCGACTGGAAGTTGTAGTGTGAAATGAGGGCTGGCTCGTGGCCAGCTGTTTTTAAAGGGTGTGAAGACTCGCGCAAAAAGAAACGTCTAATGCCGGTTATCTGACCTAGTTTCGAATGAGGTGTAACAGAAGTATTAGACACCACCTTCGATCGCAGAAAATACACACACAGACTGGTACCATCGGTAATTATACACTAGTATAGTCAAGTACATACAGCTGCGGTCAATACCCACAGCACAGTGTATACAAACTATGCAGCGATGGACATCTCAGGTCCAGCTAAAGATAACAAGGTATCACGTTTCATTACTGTACTGTCTGCATTTTGTAGCGACACGAACAAAACGTCACTTGCAAGCAAAGGAAAGTTAACTTTTTCAGATGGCCGCACACGGTTTGGGGCGAGTCTTCAATGCCTTTAATTGTGGATGTTTGTTCTTTTTGCTGTTAGGATGACAAGTCCTCCTGTTAACTAGAAGTTGTAATTTAGGCAGTTGCAGAAATTAAACTGTTGCCTAAATCTAACACATATTGTTCGGCTATTTTCTTGGTGTTCATTGTATTAAATCCTCAGTGCATGGGCCAATCCAGGTTAATCATTCATACAGTATGGCCAGTTATGCAAATCTGGTTGATGGGGGGATCGCGAGATGATAAGTAGTCCTTCAATATTGTGATTTATAAGCAAACATCTTTTGGTGTAGAAAAACAACCCAAAATTATAATCAAAACATAAATATGATATTTTGATGGTTTCAATGGTATGCATTTCAGTCAGATGATGGTAAACTATTTGTCTCTTTATCATTCATGTGGGCTGTGCTGCGTACAGTATATATGCCAATTTTCACAGTTTCTTCCAGTTTCTTCCGGTTTCTTCCAGTTTCTTCCGGAAGAAACTGGAAGAAACATGGAAGAAACAGGTTTCTTCCAGTTTCTTCCACGTCCCCGGAAGAAATAGGTTTCTTCCGGAAGAAACCGAACCCTGAATTGCAGGACCTGTGTTTTGTAATATAAGAAAAAATCTTCATCCTTATCTCTTTCCCCTCCCCCACCAACAACCCTCCTCTCCCAATGCCGTCCGCACCCCTCCCATACATCTCATACTTAGAAAAATCACACATCTAGGGTCTTAGTTTCGGGCCCTGGGATCGATCAATGAAGTTTGTGGTCTTCAGATTTGGAATGATAAGGCGTGCAATGGTGCATTCTATTTGTCAGTCTGTTTTTAGTATAGCAATCTTTGACAATTTATCTATACTAGGAACATTTGCAGGACTTTCTTACTATACCAAATTACCAATAGAGTGCATGAAACTATCTAAGAATTGGTCAAAAATCTACAAAATATTCCAACAAACATTGGGGTAACAATCCGAATTGCGAACGTCAGCATTAAAAATATGTTAAGTAACAGTTTGGGTAGCGTACTATTACACAAAAAACAGTACTCGAAGGCGTTTCAATTCACCACTTTACCATACATTTATTTGATTTGATATCAACCCAGCTGAAAAATTATATGCGATCTAATAATTACCTATATAATACCCTTAGATTTTTTTTTTTGTCATTTAACATTCCTTACTGGAGAACTGTATATGCATTGTATTCATAATTTGCTACCAGCATCGTAAATTTCTCACACACTTTCGGCCACTTTAAAAAAAAAGAGCTCACTGACAAGTTTGGTTGCAGGTGTTTTGGGGTTTAAAAGCTGGAACGATTTGCTTGATTGGCTCTTCTAGATACCAGTAAGTTTTGTCAAAAATAGAAAACAGTATCTATTAAATAGAACACGGGGTTTCCCAATATCAAGAGAAAACAAATATAGCCTATATATTACACATTACAGACATTTAGTTGTAAAGCCTATAGCTCAAAGAGTGGTTGCAACCATTGGGTGCGGATGAGCGTTTTGGTTTTTGTAAATAAAAGATCAAAAGTCCCTTTGTTTTTATCCGACCGTGCATGGATATGCTAAAATATTTTCCCCTGACTGGACTAGGCAAGGGATGGCAAGTTAACGTATGTACAGTGAACTTACACGACTCCTATACATATGGACACAGTTCATCCATTTAGGTGTGCGGCATGCACCTGTGAGAGTTCATGACTTATTAATAAGAAAATTGTGTGCTCTGGTTAGATCGCTTATCGCCTCTCGCCATTTGGGCTTGTTCCCTTTGGAATGAGGAACTCGCGACAGTTCCACTAGACGTAACACCGTTCATGCTGACCCAATGGTTAAGGTCTCAAAGTAAGGGGGGGGGGGGCTGGATTATCAAACTGACTAACGAGTTATTTCGAGCAATTGATGTACAGGCGCCCTCCTCTGTCTTGTGTGATCTCATTTTTAAGTGCGCAGTTATTGAAATTCTATTACGAATTGTACGTGCGAAATTACAAATGAAAATGAAACTCATAAGTTAATGCTAATAAATATTATGGACTTATAACATTTGGATAATCAAATTGGCCTGAACAAACATTGCACCGTGTTTAATATTTATCTCCACAATGTATAAGGGGGTAAAGGGTAATATTGATATGAGAAGTTCCACATTGAGTTTTGGCCGGGTTAAAATACTTGATTTCCTTTACAGCTTTGTCCATACACACAGCACATATTGCACTTATAATATTAATAGTGCGTGTTGCTCACATGTCGTAAAATAACATCAGAAATTGATGCAGTTATAGTGTGCATCGTGTAATGTGTAGTAATACGTCTATTCATAATGTTGTGTACTGTTTAAGGATGTAGGCTGGTAATAGCATTTTAGGGTTATATTTTGGTGCGTTACAAAGAAATAGAGCTATACAAAATCTTGAGTATGCATTGAACTAGTAACTATAGCTATTGTACAGCCTGCCATGGATATAGGGTCATTTTACTACATACATACATTACACAGAGAATAAGGCTATGCTGAATGGTGAGTATTTTGGGCTATGTGAGGACACGTTACACAGAGAATAAGGCTATGCTGAATGGTGAGTATTTTGGCTATGTGTGGACACGTTACACAGAAAATAAAGCTATGCTGAATGGTGAGTATTTTGGCTATGTGTGGACACGTTACACAGAAAATAAAGCTATGCTGAATGGTGAGTATTTTGGGCTATGCGAGGACACGTTACACAGAGAATAAGGCTATGCTAAATGGTGAGTATTTGGGCTATGTGTGGACACGTTACACAGAGAATAAGGCTATGCTGAATGGTGAGTATTTGGGCTATGTGAGGACACGTAACACAGATAATAAGGCTATGCTGAATGGTGAGTATTTGGGCTATGTGTGGACACGTTACACAGAGAATAAGGCTATGCTGAATGATGAATATTTGGGCTATGTGTGGAAAAGTTACACAGAGAATAAGGCTATGCTGAATGGTGAGTATTTGGGCTATGTGTGGACACGTTACACAGAGAATAAGGCTATGCTGAATGATGAGTATTTGGGCTATGTGTGGACACGCTACACAGAGAATAAGGCTATGCTGAATGGTGAGTATTTGGGCTATGTGTGGACACGTTACACAGAGAATAAGGCTATGCTGAATGGTGAGTATTTGGGCTATGTGTGGACACGTTACACAGAGAATAAGGCTATGCTGAATGGTGAGTATTTGGGCTATGTATGGACACGTTACACAGAGAATAAGGCTATGCTGAATGGTGAGTATTTGGGCTATGTATGGACACGTTACACAGAGAATAAGGCTATGCTGAATGGTGAGTTTTTGGGCTATGAGTGGACACGTTACACAGAGCATAATGCTATGCTGAATGGTAAGAATTTGGGCTATGTGTGGACACGTTACAGAGAGAATAAGAACTGCATGGTGAGCATGCAACTCGCAGATATCATAAATGAACTACGCTATATGCAGACAACTTTAACTATTTGTACAGGTATACCTAGACGATTTAAAGATAAATATAGGCCTACAATAACGTCATTTACGACCAGCCTCGTAGTTGTCAGCTGTCACTTTGCTAAATGAACCAAATGATGTTGCCCTATTTTCTAGTCTCCGTTAAAGTTGTTATCCCGTTGAATATATCAAAGAAACTTCAACTCTCTGATTACCCCGATCTGATGGATACAATGATCGTCATACTGGAAAGATATATATGTGATACTATATAGTCTATATGCATGGACAAATAATTTAATCCGTTAACCAACATCACATCTGCAAGCCTGGTAGAATTATAAGTATAATCTTCACGGGTTTGCGAAGGGAAACACGTTTATGTTTCCGACTGAATGTTTATTAAGTCAGTATAGGCCTATTTATTTTTTTACCGACAATCAAAAAGCTGTATCACTCTAACCAATTTATAGCAAGATTTAAGGGTATTAAATTATATGCAGTAATAACTTATGCGCTCCGTCAGATGAAAGTTGTAAAAGTGTTATATAGAATATATTATTATAAGAATATATAAAGAAATGTACCCTTTACCACTAGTCTGCGAAAAATGACAAAAGAGATGTCGTCGTGTTCTGTTGTCCATCGAATTCGTGATTTACGCGTCGACTTAAATTCGCGAAAATAAGATTTAAAAAAAGAGTTAATTTTATGATTACACCCTACTGCACACTTTGTTTGCTACAGTTAATGTAGCATAAATTCAGTTCGGCTTGCAGCTCAGAATTAGGGCAGACATCCTGTCCCATATAGCAGTAGTCTACATGAATACGATAAAACGCCCGCACGTTGGAGATATAGGGCGCATCAATTACTACTATGACGTAATATTCATACCAGATATAAGTGGGAGAACTGTTTTATATATGAGTTGTTGAAAGTTGGTAGGCACTATTTCGATGTGAGATATACTGGCATACCTTTAATGCTGTTATCGATATGTTTTTCGTCAGTTATCTACAGTTTCCAGTGGGTTCTTTTTTGTTGCAGTAGTTATATATTTCTTTTTATTGGATTTTTAAAAAACAAAAATGAAATATTTTTTATGTTTATGATTTCAAAGTAATAAGCGGTTTCTTCAAAAGAGAACATGGGACTCAGAGAGGGGATGGGGGAGGGAAAAGGGAGGCTGAGGGTAATAGCAAATCCTACAATATAGGAAAGTAGAAAAATTTGCTAAGCGTTGAAAATAACACAGGCTAAAGTAAAAACTAAAAAAATAATTGACTCAATAGACGACAAGAAGTCATTTTCTAGTAGGAATGAAACAGACGGAAAACAAAATATGTAGGCCTATTAATTTTCTTTCGTACAAATATCACAAACGTGAAAGTAAGAAACGAAGGGAAAATTAAAGCAGCACCCATGATCGTTTCGAAAGAGTTAATTTCGTACATTATTGTACACACACATATATA
>JAIPMN010001761.1:0-16244 GCA_020650975.1 Apostichopus californicus | reverse complement strand
GTTTCTTTCAACTTAATAATTAAGTCACACACAAGGGAGAACCGACACAGACTTGGAGAAGGGTGGGTTAGGGGCGGGGTGGGGTGGGGGGTGGGGGGGGGGGTGGGGGGTAATCCATGGATATTTTCAGACAATTTTCACTGGTACTAAATTGTCATTTATGGCGGCACCATACCCGCATCACCGTTACTAGTGTTTGGTCCCTGTAACTCAAGGCATTCACCGTCACAAACAGATTTTTTATCATCTTTATAACTTCTTAATGCTTGGTCATAATGTCATAAAGAACATCTCCCACGAAGCTCAGTTGTATTTAAGTTCTGGGGATATTTAGAACAAACTTACTGAAGTAATGAAATCGAGGCACTAAAAATGCTCCTAGGGCCGTTTCCTCGGTTACATTTCTAGACCAGGTTTAATAATATAAAGTAAAACTAGAATCTGCATTTCCACTCCAGTGGACCAGTGGACCTATAAACACGTCATAGCCATAGGCATAGGAGCCCAATTTGATTGAGGGGGGGGGGGGGGGCTGTAACGACTTGCCAGAAAAATATAACCGAAATTTTCGCTTGATCCGCGTGCGTTCAACATGTTAATGTTCATATCATATAGGCATTCATCAGTTATTACATCGCATGTCAATTACATACAATAATTTGCCGAGTTATTACCCTTCCATATTGTTTATAATCTTTGGGGAAGAATTACAATAATAATGATTATAAAAATATAAGTTTAACCATTAAAAACACATTGCGATTTTTTTTCTTCAGTAGGTGCCCGAAAAATTCTCAGCATATTGCCCGAATATTCACAAAGATATTTGGTTGGGGAGGGGGCTGCATCCCGCAGACCCCCCCCCCGCCTCCTACGCCTATGTTCATAGCTACAAGCCACTTGAAACTTTCGTGTCATGTGTCGCACTAATTTTCGAGTCAATAATTCATGCATTCGTACTTCTTTCGGTCTTTTCTCTATGTACGTATATCCAGTCAAGTTCTAAAAGTTGTTACGGTGGCTGCATGGAAACTTGCTGAGTGTGCGACACAAATAATGGCGCTATTTATTTTTCCTGAATGTCTCCTAGCTTCAAACAACAGGATGGTGCTAAGAAGGTCCGCCCATATGGAACGCCATGTTAACATTTATTCAATAATTAGAGATAACCAAAATTGAATTCGAGATATCTGCAATTGATTATAGATAAATCCAGATTAAATTGAAGATATCTCTAATTATTTCAGATATCTCCAATTCAATTTGAGATATCAGAAATTGCAATTTTCGATATCTTGAATTTTATTTAAGATATCTCAAATTGATTTTAAGATATCAAGAAATAAATTAAAGATATCAAAATGGAAACATTATATAAGATATCTCGAATTGAATTCGAGATATCCAAAATTGAATTCGAGATATCAAGAAAAGAATTCGAAATATGCAAAGTTGAATTCGAGATATCAAAAATTGAATTAGAGATATCAATAATTCGAATTATGATATCCAAAATTGAATAAAAAGTATCAAGAATTCGAGTTAGAGATATCCAAAATTGAGTTAGAGTTATCAAGAATTTGAATTCGAGATATCCAAAATGAATTAGAGATATCAAGAATTCGAATTAGAGATGTCCAAAATAAAATTCAGGATATCAAGAATTCGAATTAGAGATATCAAGAATTCGAATTGTAGCGCTAACAAGAAGAGCGCCATCTAAATCGGCAATATATGGCAGGAAAACGAGGCATATACAATTTCGGTGACTACTACTAGTACTAGAATTGGTCTAGTCTACTAATACCAGGCGCATAGCCAGGATTTGTTCATGGGGGGGGGGGGTGTTTTGCTGGAGACTGACATGGGGGAGGGGTCTAAGGGGAGGGGGTGTCCCCTCCTCTTTGGCGAAAAAATGGAATTTTAAGGACTCTAGATGCAAAATGGTGCAATGTTTGAGCTCAAATCATGCAAAAGAATATTGATAATTATTCTGTGGAATAATTCTATTCACATCAGAAAAATTGTAATCCTATATAGACTCAATTATTGATGCAAGGAAAATGCGAACCTAAAGAGATACCTTTCTAGGATTGGAAGAGACTCGAGTGAGGCCCGGAGGAGGGTGCGATAATTATCACTAGCGTATCTCTCCAAGTCACTGGTGTTTTCTGCATATATTTTTTTGGGGCACTTGGGCCATGGGGGTGTTTGAACACCCAAAACACCCCCTTAGCTACGCGCCTGACTAATACTACACTTAAGGCTAGGCCTCATGGGAAACGTTAACTAGTAATACTAATAGTACTTCGATTCCATTCTACTTACGTACCAACCGACTGCGTCTGACAGACTGGCACTTTAGCGGGACTTTCTTTCAGTACCAAAAAATCAAAATCCCATTTCTTTAGATGGACCTGACAATTTTCTTTAGATTTTGTAAGATTTCAGTTATTTGAAACCCAAAAGGACCACAAAGGCACATGAAACGTGTTTAAAAGGGCACATTATTCAGATTCTAGCAGCAATGGCGGGTTTCGGAGAGTGTTATAAATGCGTATACATGACAATATGAGGTACAAATTCTAAACATCCCGGATGGGCCAAGCATAAATAAATGGTTTTCCTGCGCTCCATGCATTAACAAAATTTCTTCATTTTCTTTCATATCCGTCACATTTCTAGACTCTTAAATTTCCTTTGGTTTCCGTAATTTCACTTATATCAAGAAGTTCTTTGAAATATACCTTCACTCATCGATTTTCCTTACAATAAGAAAATTTCATTGATAGCGGAAGTATTGCTAAGACTACTTATTCGCGTTCGTGCAGTTAAGAGGCAAGTCACGTGTACCGGAAACTGAAATTTCGATATCTCGAATTCGAATTCTTGATATCTCTAATTTAATTTTGGATATCTCTAATTCAATTTTGAATATATCGAATTCGAATTCTTGATATCTCAAATTCGAATTATTGATATCGGCTTAATAAATTTTGGAGATCTCGAATTCTTGATATCTCTAATTCAATTTTGGATATCTCTAATTATATTCCCGATATATCTAATTCAATTTTGGATATCTCTAAATAGAATTTTTGATATCTCGAAGTCAATTTCTGATATCTCAAATATGTTAAAATTATTGATATCTGAAAATGAATGAGAGATATCTGGAAATTAATTAATCTGTCTGAAAATGAATTAGAGGTATCCAAAATTGAATTAGAGAAATCTGTAACTGTTGAATAAATGTTAAAATGGCGTTCCATACGCCCATAATTGGCGTTATACAATCGATAAAAGTACTTTATTGGTTCGTAGCACAAAGACTAACGTCAGCAGCGAGAAAAAACACAACGAAAAAGAAGGGGGGGGGGGGGAGCCCAAACCGTCCATTTGAGAATGGCTTGGTGGCCATTTTATTTTCAATTGTTGTTCCTATAACTCGGTCGCATATTACACTAAAAAAAAAGTGTAGGCCTAAACAAGGAGGAAAATTTAACAAGGTTATCTTGATCCTCATCAATTTGGCTTGGAAACGATTGGATTAAATGTAAAACAATTCGTCACCAGGTCCCTACGCCCCCTCCGCCCCCTACGCCCCCTCCGCCCACCCTTGCCAAATCACATCTAATCCAAGAGTGGAGGACTATAACGACGATAAACTGAGCATCTTAAAATGAAAACATTTCAAAAAGTGTAGATTCTGCATTAAAAGTCTATATACTTTTATCTCTGGATGAGATTCAGTCATCTATGTCCTTCCATTTCCCCTCCTTACCTTCCGCCCGTCCTCCCCTCCCCCCTCCCTCCCTCCTTCACTCCCCGTGTGCTTAGATAGTTATTGGTATATAGGCCATGCATGGCTTAAGATAGTACACTAGAAGAAGACCTCGGTTACTGTATTCTGGCACATGATAACACATAAATATACTTACATTTAGACGCTGCATCTTGTTCATATTGTTCTGCTGCCAGGGTAATATTTATAGTTTGTCAATCCTGAAGCTCGTTTATCAAGATTCGTTGTTGCTAGACAGTGGCCAATGGTGAACTCATACAGAACAAACACTGCTGTTTGGTCAACGGTGGACTCATACAGAAGTAGCACTACTGTTTCTTGATACTCTGAAAACAAAATGACGCTGTGTTACAACAAAAAAGTAACATATATAAACCTATACTCAGTACTGGGAATCCTTGAGCCCGGAATCTTTTGGACTAAATAAACCAATGTAAAGTATTCACATGACCTTTATACGTAAGTAAACTCATACAAATGATGACACTCCAGGGGAACCGTTTCGCTATTGGTGTAACGGGTCTCCTTTGACTAACAATGTCAAGTGTAAAGAAGTTAAAGTGATATAACATTATAACACAATAAGTAAGTTAACAATAAACAATGAAACAAGGAGAGGGAGATTGGTAAGGGGATGGGGAGGGGGTTAGTGTGGTAGGAGAAAGAAAAGGAATAGTGGGAGGACAGAGAGAGTGTGTGGTGGGGATGAGGGCAAAATGATGAGAGGGGAACGTGTGGGTGGAAGAAGGTTCGAAGGAGAAAGAGGGAGAAGGATACGAGCGAATGTTGATATCACTGATCATATATGTATGCCCCCTATGCTTTAATGATTTAATTAGCGAAATATTAAAGGTAAGGTGCCCGCCGTTTGTGCATACGTTACACACTTCTCTGTGATGGATAAGGATGAAATGGGGTGTGGCGGGCGGCGGTCAGAGAGTGGCATGCCTAACGCTCTGTAAAAGCTCTGTCGTTCAATTTCCTCAGGCTACGCACAATTGTAAAATTCATCATAAAACCTCAAATAAGGTACTTCACCAGGGCATACATCCGCATGACCTCGTAACCACAGTACGGTACTGATGCTGGAAAATTGAACTTGGAGATAGAGTCAGTTTGGAATGGTTCCTTATACTAATTAAGTTTAATGCTTGTATCATTCTATAAACACAAAGTACCACGATATATATATATATATTTTGTGTCATTTATCCGTTACAAACACTCACATTAGGTACCCACAATGCATCGAAACATCGTCAGATAGATTTTTCATGGTGCTTGAAATTTGTGCTCAAGAGTTTGTTATGTAAAGAAAAATTGGTTGAATAGTGCAAAAAAAAATCATCCTGAACTACCCCATTGGTTCCTCTAGGTATCCATTAGGCTCCCTTAAAGATGTACCCAAAATGCTTCTGCAAGTTACAGTGCCCAAAAGACCCCTTTAAGTGCCTAATAAACCTCTATGGGAAACCAGGCACTTGGTAGAATACAGATGTGCTCCTTGGCCTTGTTCTAGTCATAAACTAGTTTTCACACACCTGGTAATACTCATTTCACATTTAGTCTCTCAAACTGCGAAATGTAATTCAATAACAACACCTGTTGAGCTTGGAACCCAGCAGCTTTGCTTATATTGTTGAATTTGTTTTTGATATTTGCCCGCAACTGCGCAATTTGGTATGGCGCAATCACAATTTTATACGT
Organism: Apostichopus californicus; assembly: GCA_020650975.1. Classification (NCBI taxonomy): domain Eukaryota; kingdom Metazoa; phylum Echinodermata; class Holothuroidea; order Aspidochirotida; family Stichopodidae; genus Apostichopus; species Apostichopus californicus. The sequence goes on along the minus strand of JAIPMN010001761.1, from coordinate 10,732 downwards.
TGTATACAACCAGGCAACTGTATACAAATATAATAAGATTTACCAGCAATCAGTAGCATTCCCGTATCGTTATCGTTTGAATCGAGTCAGGCAGATTTATAATTAGAGATTTTACAGACAGACACACACATAGTGCACCAGTTTCATAAAAAAATACTTCTGCATGACCCCAATTATTGTACAGTCAAATACGTAATTAATTGCTTCATAACTAATTAATAATTAATTAATTAATTTATAAACTGCCAGGCAGATGTTTCCTTCCACCTCTACCGTCTTTTCTTTTTAGAATTTTATCCCGTTCGATTCACACATTTCTCATTTCCAAATCTCCTTACCGCTTAAAATGGTGTAAAATTGATTACATTGTCGATATTTTTAGTGAGACCAAAATTATGTGTTTCTTCGGATAAATCAGCTTAATGAGAACCAAACTAACTGTTTTAAGTGTGCTGAGTTTTTTTCAGCAAACATTGTGTTTATTTTCTTCTTAAAGGAGCTTTCCAGACCGTATATATTTTAAAGATGAATATTTTAAATATTGACATGTGTAAAAAACAAAGGAAATATACCATTTGGGGGGGGGGGTGGGGTGGGGGGGGGGTAAGAAAACCAGTAAAGTAATATATATTATTGCCGCCTCGACTGACCTTCCTTCTGTCAATAATTCATTTATTTGGGCAAAATTTCCGGAACTGGGGATTCAGTGGCTGTCATTTTCACTGCATGTGAATAATTTGATTCGTCAGAGCCGCATCAAAGTACCTTTTAAAACGATAAAACTATTCCTTAATGGTATAACCTAGAAGTTTGTCCACCGTTTAAAGGGTGTAAAGACTCGCGCAAAAAGAAACGTCTAATGCCGATAATCTGACCTAGTTTCGAATGAGGTGTAACAGAAGTGTTAGACACCACCATCGATCCCAGAAAATACACACACACAGCTTGCTACCATCGGTAATTAGAAACTAGTGTACAGTTAGTACATACAGCTGCGGTCAATACCCACAGCACAGTGTACAAACAATACAGCGATGGACATCTCAGGTCCAGCTAAAGATAACAAGGTATCACGTTTCATTACTGTACTGTCTGCATTTTGTAGCGACACGAAAACAACGTCACTTGCAGCAACGGAAAGTTAAGTTTTTTTCAGATGACCGCACGCGGTTTGGGGAGAGTCTTCAATGCCTTTAAGATTTGATTAAAATGTTCTGTAAAGATTCAGTGGTACAAGGCTGAGTCCACCGTGTTGTCTGTTTCAGACTTCCTTCAGCTTAATATGCTGTTGATCCGTCAACATTCCTTCCCAATCAACTGAACATTTTCTTTTGTTTCATTTGTTCCAAATAAACGCGATTATCATCCCATCACAACACACCTGCTCCTCCCCTGCTATCAAACTAACGGTTTCAAGTAACTCATGAGAACAGCTTGATTTGATCTTCTGACATGATGCGTAGATGGGAAGTCTGTAAGACCATACGCTATCTACCACATTACAGACAGTTGTTCTCAAATTAGCAGAGAACACATAGGGCGAACAACTAGGTGGACTTTATAATATAGCATATACTCAGTGCCAAACTTTGGTCAGTTAACTTAGAACGCCTGAGATATACCCATAGTGCTCTTATTGTTTACATGCACCCGCGAAGCATTTCTTACAGGCAAGAGTAGTCAATATCAGGTATTCTTGCCATCAAACATCTAAAACGATGAATTTTTTACCTGCTGGCGCAGAAGGCTATCAGAGTGATGATTCAGACGAATTTCATTTTGGTGATGATCATGAAGATAACGGAAAAGAGGTCGGTGAACGTTTCAAAACCAATTACCTTGTAGCACAACTGGTTCCTATGTTGTATGTGCTTGAATTAGCGTACACTTAGGCCCCTACACATACACTATACAGTAGCTCTGTTCCATTTATGTCAGTCTTGTACTGTTTTGGAATGTACCGTACCGCGGTACGTATCATACTAGCGCATAGTATCATGATTTTATCATAGCAACGCAAATCAAGTCCAGTGTAAGCAAGTCTCTCACTCAGTGTGTTTTTCACAATAGTGAAATTTAAAAAGATGATGTTATTTTGCAGAGCCAGGCCTTACTAAGTCTCCCCTATGCCTAAATGCTAAATCAGACATCACCAGTCCTACGTTAGACTTAGAGGAGACCTACGCTAAGCTAAGGCTCAAGTTATAGGCAATGATACATAGGCTACTACTTTACTAGGGTAGGCCTACAATGCCTAGCGGAGCAACATTTCTTGTTCATGTTTCTGTGTCCAATATTAAGAATGATAAAAACCACAATTACATTTGTAAGCTTTGCTAGTTGAACTTGTCTATTGGCCCTGCAGCTGGCAAATAAGAGAAATGCATTATGTTGTCCGCTGGGCCACAGGACGAAGTATGTGAAGTGCCCTCACTATTCGTCCAGCAGTTCGGCGAATTAGAAAAATCATTATCTTATTCCCCTCGGGAGCAGGATGAATAAGGATTAACTTGCACTATTCTCCAGGGTGCCAGGTGGCAAGAAAACATAACATGTTGTTCATCTAGGAGCTGGACAAAGAAAGTGTACTGCCCTCTTTATTAATCTGACTGCCAATAACATATATCTATAATATGAATACAACATGAATATAGTGGGTAAAAATTTGTTATTCACCAGACTTAATTATCAAATCTAAAATATGGCTCAGAATTCACCATTTGATATCTATGTGCAATGTGCTTTTGTAGAAACTGCCTGGTGTTTCATTGAAATTTTATCTAATAAATATAGATGTATAGGTTACACTGACAAATTGAAGATTTTAAATACAGTTTGCCAATGGATATAAAAATCATGATGGAAACTAGAGGGCACCAGACAGACCCTAAAAATAATTCCTAGTCTAGGCCACTACTACACAGTCTGAGAATTCTTAAAATTTGCTAATATCATTCTCTGTTTTCAGTACATATTTATTTAATCTAATGAAAGGGAGCAAAACATGAATGTTTATTATTCTGTTATGTCATCATTTAGTGATATTCCCTTCCTTTCTATTTTCAATATGATGGAAATATGTTGACAATTCTTCCTTTGTACTTCTGTATACGGTACAGTTCGGATGCAATCTCTCTGCATAACGTATGTGCATGCTTTGGCTGAAACTGGAATGTAAGCTTTGTACTCTAGGCAGCTAAGAAGCTAAAGTAGATCCCTCCCCGGGAATAATTTATCGTACAGTAAATATTTATGAAAATTGGCAGTCGATGCTGCTCGAAATGCAAAGATGAATAGTGAATTTTTGTGCCCAAAACCATTTCAGTATTTTGTGTCCAAAATAATTCTTTGTTCTGGTGAAATTTTATTTGAAATTTGGAAGGCATCAGCCAGGGTTGTAAAGAAAACTTCCTCATTTGAAAGTGTCATGAACACGTATTTGATTGGGTTATCATTAATTACACAACGGACTGCACCATTCAAAAAATCCGAGATTCATGAATGATGTAGTTTATGCAAAGTCTCTGACTAATTTGCGATTCTTTTTAGCAATTAACCACTAGAGCACAAGTTAATATCTTACAGCTGAACAGCAAGGAGACAATAGGTTCAAAGGTTGGAACATTTATAGGGATCGGACTAGGACAAGTATACTGTACACAATAGTGCAGTGCTGTATATATAAAGGGATGCAACTTTCTTTCAGACACTTTTGGTTTGCCAAACTAGTAAATACTCGGTCATTCCATATCAAATGACCAAATTTTGGAGTATGTTGTAGTTCGACCTCTTTTAAAAATTACCAAATTTATTGTATATATACTTGGCACAACATGAAATAAGCATATTCTGAAAATTTCAATTGCATCGCTGCAAAATTTGCAGATTTATCACACTTTGAAATTCTGCAGTTTGTTGCCACTGTGGCATTTTAGCATTTTCTTGATTTTTGAGGTCTCATTTCTCAGCAATTTAACATCCTACTACCTGAAAGAGGATCAAGAGGAAATACCAAATTGAATATTTTAACACATTAAAGATTACCTAACTCCATAACCTAATTTTTTATTTTCCATTTCCATGGGATGGAAGCTATAGGCTTTCGTACATAATAGAAAGGAATTTAAAAGTGTGATAAATCAGCCAATTTAAGTAAATCAACAATAGGAAATTGGCTGGGAATATAATAACAAAAAGTTGACTGAAAAGTTACAAGATTTTAATATGTGTTCAGTTATACTGGATTGCAATGAATGAAACTAGAGCATTATTCCCGGCTGCACTGTATGAAAGGAACTATGAATGACTTCTGACTGGCAACACCCAGGAAATAAATAGGAGTGTTATCCCTGGCTGCACTGTATGAAAGGAACTGAATGACTTCTGACTGGCAACACCCAGGAAATAAATAGGAGTGTTATCCCTGGCTGCACTGTATGAAAGGAACTATGAATGACTTCTGACTGGCAACACCTAGGAAATAAATAGGAGTGTTATCCCTGGCTGCCCTTTATGAAAGGAACTATGAATGACTTCTGACTGGCAACACCCAGGAAATAAATAGGAGTGTTATCCCTGGCTGCCCTTTATGACAGGAACTATGAATAACTTCTGACTGGCAACACCCAGGAAATAAATAGGAGTGTTATCCCTGGCTGCCCTTTATGAAAGGAACTATGAATGACTTCTGACTGACAACACCCAGGAAATAAATAGGAGTGTTATCCCTGGCTGCCCTTTATGACAGGAACTATGAATAACTTCTGACTGGCAACACCCAGGAAATAAATAGGAGTGTTATCCCTGGCTGCCCTTTATGACAGGAACTATGAATAACTTCTGACTGAGAACACTTCAAAAAATTGTGCTGTCTTGATGACATCATTAGTAGAACTTGTTGCGTGAAGATTTTTTTTTCGAACAACTTTTCCTATTTCTCTCCAGTAGCACTACTTACACCCTGGTCACTAACAAAACCTGCATAGGAATTTCTCTGGAATAGTCCTGAACTTAAATTCTGCAGGAAAATTTGGAAACCAATATTTGTGTAAAGTTAGAGAGAGCTACTGTATGTATTAATTAGTGCATACTATGTCTGCTGTGTGATCAGAATTTGCACATTGTACATGCCACTGACCTATTACAGTCTTGTATTACCAAAATGTTCTCATGTCATGGTCAGTAATCTTCTGGTTTGGTCAATTTTTTCCAAAGTTGTTGAAAATTTGTGTCCCTCCCAAAGTGCAAGGATACTTGTGAAAAATATCCAAATATTGTGTATTGCCTTTAAAGAAGCCTTGAGAGGGACAATTCTAGTAAATCAAATGAATTCTGACTTACAGTTAGCTTCAGGAATCATTCTATCATGTGTTAAATCCATGTATAGTTGATAGGATGTACAGGCTTACTTATATAATTTATCATAATTACAGACAGTTGTAGACTACATGTTACATAACCATGTAAATTAGTATTCAGGAGAACAACTGAAGTTATGGTTTACTGTTACAGAAACAAACAAATATTAATATTGTCATCTAGTTTATGTCAATTGGTTACCTGATGTTTACTGGCGCTACAGAATACTGTAAACATTGCAATTAAAGACCGTTTGAAATCTAGTCTCAACAAATTAAGTTTCTCCATTTAGTCCATTACTGCATTGGAATGATTGGTATGAATGTAGATGAGATACATGTAGCTGAGGCAGCTGCAACATTTTGAATGTCAATTGGAATTGGCTTAGTATGTAATCACTTGGGAGTAGGGTGGTGTGGTGCTGGTGTGGGACAGGGTAACATACTTGAGTGTACGTGCAGTAGTTCCACATTAATGTAAGTACCTTGATGCTCAACACCTGTTTGCTTTGTCAAAATGTGGCAAGGAATCACTATGCCTGTTGTTGGTTGGTTTCATTACATCATGAGGCAGATCACATGATGTTCATTCACTATGCGTAATTCCAGACAATAATAATGTTATAATTTACAAGTATGTCAAGGAGACTAGATAATAGTATGCTATTTATCTAGTCAGAGGTCCTCACATTTGGATCCTGCTACTGTTTTTAATGACGAATGTTACATGGTAATATTAGCAGATTAAAAAATCTTTTAATCAATGTGGTTGGTGCTGCTACTGTTTGTAATGACGAATGTTACATGGTAATATTAGCAGATTAAAAATATTTTTAATCAATGTGGTTGGTGCTGCTACTGTTTGTAATGTTGAATGTTACATGGTAATATTAGCAGATTACAAAAATCTTTTAATCAATGTGGTTGGTGCTGCTACTGATTGTAATGAAAAATGTTACTTTATCATGTTGGCAGATTACCAACAATCTTTTAATAATGTAGTTGGTGCTAAATTGTTTGTAATAAAGAATGTTACTTTATCAAATTGACAGATAACAAAAATCTTTTAATCAATGTGGTTGGTGCTGCTTCTGTTTGTAATGAAGATCATGTTGGCAGATTAAAAGTTGCTGCCATTAATGATGAACAACATTGGTGGAATCATTGATTATACGTGGCATAATTGATGATATCTACAGAATGTTGCTCGCTCCTAAACGTTGTCTCTCTCGATTAATACTTTCTTTGGTATGATGAGTTAGACTCATTACCAGTTTACATCCAGTTTTACATCCAGTGGAATTCACTTGGATTAAAATGCTAACATTTTATTTCAAGTCGGCGTTGATTTTGATTCAGTCTGATCAAACCAGCTCAAACCAGCCAAGTACCTGACTGTTTATTTAAGTTGTCCTCGTAATCGTACGATGATGATGACGATGATGATGACGATGTAGCATGCATGTGAACAAACAGAGGGAAGCCTCAGTTGGCGCTTTGCCTGATCATTTGTTTGTCACAACCTGTCACAGAGATCCTGAACGAACGCAGCAGGTGCTCCGTTATAAAAGATCCCCAGGGTCTTTAGTCAAGCAGTTAGTTTACTGTGTAATAATGCCAGTCCCTCTGCACTCTTAGGTCTTTCTAAAAGCAAAATTTGGTATCATCATCATCTTCACCATCACCACCACCACCATGGCAACACCACCACTACCATCACCATCACCATCAACATCACCATCACCATCACCATCACCATCACTATCACCACCACTATCACCACCACTATCACCACCATCACCTACCATCACCACCATTACCACCACTACCATAATCACCATCATCACCATCATCCCCATCATCACCATCATCACCATCACCATCACCATCACCATCACCACCACCAACACCACCACCACCACCACCATCACCATCATCATCATCACCACCACCACCACCACTATCACCACCACCACCACTATCACCACCATCACCACCACTATCACCACCACCACTACCATCATCACCACCATCACCATCATCATCATCATCATCATTACCATCATCACCATCATCACCATCACCACCACCACCACCACCATCACCACCGCGATCATCACCCTTGTTTTTCTCTTTACTTGTGGATCAAGTTTCATACCTATGTCAAATAATGAATTCAAAATCAACAGTTTCAGTTTGCTTCCTCAGTTTGATTAATGCTAACATGAGAAAGTGTCTGTGTGAGATAAAAAGGGCCAACAATGATATGAAGTTGTTTTAAGTGTTAGTTTAGTTATGCACCATTTGACATATATTTGATGAAAAGATCCTATGAGTGTGGTTCCCTCATTTCACAGAGTTTTAATATCTCCCCTCTAAAGGACTAATGCTGAAAGCCTGGAAGAGAGGTTCCCTGCATGAGATATGATATTAATGGCAATATGCATATACTTAATATCCAGAGATGTATTGTTCCAGACATTCTGGTCTTGAATAAAGTCTGCACAAACCGGTCAAAACTGGTTCTCTCTGGTGAAGCTAGACTGCTGTGATATGAAATATAAAAGTCATTGTTTTCTCAGTAAATATTTGTTTACAATAAAGTTGCTGATTGTTTTATTTAGTTTTTATCTTATCAGGCAATTTATTTGTAGATAATGGAGCTTTAAAGGAAACACAAAGCCAACCATCTCTACTTTGATAAACAACTTCCCAAATAACTAAGAAAATGTTACTTCATTTGGGAGATACTACATTTTTAATGTTCCTTTATAGATGAAGCTAAAGATCAGTATGGGGGTTGTAGTATATGAGTGTACACTATATGGCCATACAGTATGGGTGTTGTAGTATATGCAGGCGCGTATCCAGGGGGGGGTGTTGGGGGCGCCCCCCCCCGGGTAAGAAAAAGAGGAGAGAAAAAAAGAGAGAAGAAAAAAGGGAAAAAAGAGGGGAAAGAAGGGGAGGAAGGAGAGAAGGGAAAAGAAAAAGAAGAAAGAGAGAAAAAGGAGAAAAGGAGGGAGTAGAAAAAACGGCAAGAAACAAGAGACGTCTAGAGGTCGTGCACTGACCTAAATGGGGTGTGACCACTCCCGATTTTGCAATTTCCCAAGTAATCCGGAGGACACTGTACTGTATGGATGTCTAGCAATATCCAGCAATATCTAGGGATGAAAATCCCAAGATCTTTCCTATACTGAAAGCAGATAGAGAATCGAAGCCTCCAGTGTGTATTGAACTTGAAACTGTGCGCCTATGAAATGAAAAGAATGTGGGGCATTGCACAATAAACAGATCAAAGTTTTTTATTCCAGTTTAATTTCAATTATTCAAATTTGTAAAGCAAACAGCAGATATCACATCATATCAGTGAGCATGAAAATGGCGTTCCAGGATGAACAGCCTCCAAACCATGGGCGCAGATCCTGGTGGGGACAGCGGGCCGCGTCCCCACCAACTTTTGCAGTAGTGGGGACATGATATACCGTGTCCCCACCAATTTGTCTTGACCAATAGCTGCATTTCAAGTTCCCCTGTATTGAACTTTGGCGCANNNAGAGGACCCCAGACCCATCGTATACAAAAGTCTACTTGGATTATTTGTCCCCTGATTTTTTTTCTGCAGACGCCCATGTATTTCCCCAAACTAAATTTCTAAGCCATGAAATCTAAAACTGAAGGAGGTTTGGGAGCATCATTAGGTCTGGGAAGCGTTATTTCCGACGATCTGGGAGGTTATATTTGCCAAAAAAATCTTACGCTACGCGCGAACCCATGGTCGCGCTCCGCTTAGATAGTGTCAGAGAACAGACACGCGTCCCCACCATTATCCAAGACTGATCTGCGCCCATGCTCAAAACTGTCGATGTGTGTAGTGTTCCGTTTCGGAAATATCTGGTATTTTTGTCTTTCCTACAACAAAGTTTTATAGTAGCCGTTGTAAGAGGTTTTAATATTTGTACACCAATAAAATTAACTGTGTCTGAATTTTCGAAAATTCCCTGACCAACATCTTCTTCATACTTCCCTCTACTCGTGCAATTTTGACCGGTCTGTAAGGGGTTGAAGGGGGTTTTTCTATATCGGTTGTCCAAAGATGAAATTTTGTGCAACATTATGGGTATGTTTTGAAGTGAATTTATTCACGAGAAATGTGAATTTTCAAATTCAAACAAATAATGGGCTTGAAACCTTGAAAAGTGGGGCTGATGGGTATTGTGGGCCGCGACGTAGAATCACCTACAAGAGCAATGATCCACAGGAGATATGATGAGGTCGAACATGATGTGTGACTGGTGACAATCTTCAAAAGGTTACAGATTAAAAAAAACTATTTGAAAATACTTGGTGTTTCAGGCAAAAGTGTACATCTGGTTGGTCAGTTTCAAGCCCGAGAAGTGCCATTTCTGGTGATCTGGGGGAGTATCAAAACCAGAAATTTTCTTGTAAGCTGCGCGCCAACCAATGGTGGCGCTCCGCTTAGATAGTAATTCGAGCCCCCCGGTAAGAAAATCCTGGATATGCCTATGATGAGAGTACACGATATGGCCATACAGTATGGGGGTTGTAGTATATGAGTGTACACTATATGGCCATACAGTATGTGATATGTGGGTGTGCACTATATGACCATACAGTAAAAGGGTTGTATAATACAGTATATGGGTATACACTATATGGTCTTACAGTATGAGTGTCATATATGGGTGTACAACATATGCATGGCCTTACACTTTACAGTAAGGGTGTCGTATGGGCGTACAATATAGGGCCATACAGTATGGGTATAGTACTGTATATGGATGTACACTATATGGCCATACAGTATGGGTGTGGTATATGAGTATACACTTAATGGCCATACAGTATGGGTATTGTATATGGGTGTACACTATTTTGCCATACAGTATGGGTGTCGTTTATTGGTATACACTATATGGCCATGCAATATGGGTGTACACTATACGGCCATACAGTGGCGGTTGTAGTATATAGGAGGACACTATATGGCCTTACAGTATGGATTTCGTATATGGGTGTACATTATATGGCCATACAGTATGGGGGTTGTAAAATGGGAGTACACTATATATGGCCATACAGTATGGATGTAGTATATGGGTGTACACTATATGGCTTTATTATTGAGAGTTGTAAATTGGTTTACACTATATGGCCATACAGTATGAGCCTATGAGGGTTGCAGTTTATGCTGGGTGTATACTATATTGTATGGCCATATGGTATGGGTGTGGTATATGGATGTACAATTTTATAGCAGAACAGTTTGGGTGTAGAATATGGGTGAGTATTAAATATATATGGATGGATGAGTGAACAATTAAGTATAGGTATTTATTTTATGACATTAATAT
>JAIPMN010001760.1:0-56842 GCA_020650975.1 Apostichopus californicus | reverse complement strand
CACCAAGAACCCCACACTGTAGCCTCTGCTGGTATGTATGTATGTATGTATGTATGTATGTATGTATGTATGTATGTATGTATGTATGTATGTATGTATGTATGTATGTGTGTGTGTATGTATGTATGTATGTATGTATGTATGTATGTATGTATGTATGTATGTATGTATGTATGTATGTATGTATGTATGTACAGTTTGACATTGTCTAGTGCAGGATGGAAGGGTGGTTTTGGATGTTGATGTTGAATCCTTAACACTTTGTGTATTATTCTGTTGGGAAATGCAATAAATTGATTGTTACAACAATTCTGAATTTCTTCGTATGACCTTACAGCTGCGTCAGAGTATCGACGGCCTACAGAATCAGCTGAAGGGAATGCCTGCTCGACTGAGACAGTACTCCTCATATGAACATGTACAGCGACTTCTCAAGGGCTATGCTAAGGTAAGGCTTCTATCATATCATCTCCCTACATGTAATGTATAGGGAGATGATATATTTTTAAACCAATATAACATTCTGATTTTGAAAGGAAGTGAAAGCATGCCTTTGCATTTCAATTTGATAAATTTATACAAAAGCAGTTGGTCCCAAATTATTGTACAGTGACTTTGAAACCAAAACATGGGATATAATTTATCTCTTTCTATACTCAACAAATTATAAATAATGAATATTATAAATTGTATTATTATATTATGTTATGTTATGTTATGTTATGTTATGTTATGTTATGTTATGTTATGTTATGTTATGTTAATATTGTAAATTCTAGAATTATATATAACAAATTATGGATTTCTTTAGCAAACAGTGTATAATGTATGTTATAAACTTACGGGTTTAGCACCTCATGAAGGTCATAGAAACATTAACCTTCATCAATAGAAGAACTATAGATTCATAGTAGTGGTGTTTGAGGCAAATGCTCAAGGTCCTTTCGAATGCTCTGTGGTTTCTTATTCATGGAGGCAGTGGTTTTAATAATCGCTTCATTTATCTGTTGCAGGTGAACATGTTGGTGACCGAGCTGAAGTCGGAAGCTCTCAAGGAACGCCACTGGAAACAGCTGATGAAACAACTGAGGGTCAGCTGGGTGCTCTCAGAGCTGACCTTAGGTCAAGTTTGGGATATTGACCTCCAGAAGAATGAAAACATCATCAGAGATGTTATCAATATTGCCCAGGGTGAGATGGCCCTGGAGGAATTCCTCAAGCAGGTGAGGAGATTATTCAATAACTGAAAGTAGTATTTTATCTGTGAATTTATTATATTTTATCTTTAATTTATGTATATTTTTGGTAGCATGGATGTGCTAGTTAGTGAAGAAAAATTTGACACCATACAGGAAACATATAACTATCATAGAATATATAATAATGAGATGAACAATACGATTCCTTAAAACGTCAACCGTTGCTTTGTATTTGTGTTTCAATATCTTTAACTTTTGTATTTTTCTCAAGACATTCCTTGATCGTGACTTGATGGTGATCAGATTTACAGACTACTGATTTTTGTGACTACTCTTGTTCATTTTGACAGGTTCGTGAGTCATGGCAGAATTACCAGCTAGAACTCATCAACTACCAGAATAAATGCCGATTGATCAAAGGCTGGGATGACCTCTTCACAAAGGTCAAGGAACACATCAACAGTGTTGCAGCTATGAAGTTGTCTCCTTACTACAAGGTCAGTTGAAATTTTTTTAAAATTAAAAGACAATTTTTCTTACCGATGTCTCTTCCACTCGCATTCATTGAATGAGGATTTTAATTAATTTCAGATATTATGATCTATGGCTGAATAATATCAGTCAGTTATAAATGTGTGATGCAAAAAATGTCATCCTGAAATAAAGCCCCCAGATGCCTATTTGTGTATGGATGAATTTCGTCAATTTCTCTCTTTAAACTAATATATCAGTCATCACATAGTGTACTCTTTTATAAGGTTCTTCTTTCGTGAGATTCTTTGATAAGTTTGATGTATGTTACATCGCAAAGTAGACATCCACCTTTCTATCTTATTCCTATAAAACTTTCATAATAGATTTACCTATTGTTGTAATTTACATATATTTACATCTGGCCAGAGTTTGTTTGTTATCAACTGAGTGAGCTAATAAAAGGCACTTTTGCCACGTTTTGGATGGGAAAAATTGTTTCGTAGCATAGTTTCAGAACAATGCCCAATTTGTAGAAATTGAAAAGAAAAAGAGAAAAAAACGTGAAAACTTAATCTCTTTTGTGAGAATTGCTTTATAATACATATACTATAATACATTGATAATGTTTCATGATAATGCACACAACCATTGTTAATGAGTAGGTAATGTGTTTTCTTGTTTAAATTATGTCAGGTGTTTGAAGAAGAAGCTCAAACTTGGGAGGAGAAACTGAACCGCATCAATGCCCTGTTTGACGTCTGGATAGACGTGCAGCGTCGATGGGTTTATCTGGAAGGAATCTTCACTGGTAGTGCAGATATTAAACATCTCCTGCCTGTCGAGACCCAACGCTTCTCAAGGTACCGTCAGGGGCATCTTTCACTCTACTTACAGGAAGGGAGAGAGGGGGGGGGGGTTCATACTGTGATCTCTTCGTTTTTCATCTTGTGGTATTGGGTTACAAAATATTTCCTAGCCCTTACTACGGTCCACATACGGTACTGTTATATACATCGAACCTAGTCATTTTTCTGTCAACTTTCAATATGTTGACAACCGCATGACATCAAATTCAGCAGGTGTTTCTAGAAAAAATAATTAAAAGGTATCGGACGACACAAAATACAAGAAAAAAGATCAGTCTGTGTTTTTAGCTGGTAAGACATTCTTATTGGTGAAATGTGAATGAGCATGTATGACAGATTGATTCAGATGCAGTAGAATGATTTAGTAGCTCTATCTTCATCTTTGTAGAATATATATGAATCTTAGCTGCTAGTAAGGCATTTAATAATATTTACCGTAAACAGGTAGAAATGTCAAACATGACAAAGACTTGAGATATTACTGCGATTTTCTGCTTGCATAACTACATGTGTAAAAGTAAGTGGGCCTGACGTTTCGATCCTAGCAGGATCTTCTTCAGAGGCTGAATGACAAAGTAACATAAATTACAAGGGACAAAATACAAGCACAGAAAACAGAAGGTGTCAAACTGTGGATGTTCAATGTACGTAAATGTTATGTGTTGTTTCAGAGATAGCAATGAAACTATCCAAGGTGAGAGTAGTAATAAGAAACCAGTATTTTGTCCATTGGAAGATTCTTCTTGCTTAATTTAGAAGCATTACTATCTTTGAATAACAGCATCAGCACAGAGTTTTTGGCCCTGATGAAGAAAGTTACAAAGGCTCCGTTGGTCCTGGACGTGGTCAACATCCCTGGAGTGCAGAGATCTTTAGAAAGACTGGCTGATCTCCTGGGCAAGATCCAGAAAGCTCTCGGTGAATATCTGGAAAGAGAGAGAGCTTCCTTCCCAAGGTACGTGAGAGATGCTCGACAGCCGGGGGATGGGGGGAGGGGGCGGGGGGATGGGGAATCAAAGCAGCTTCTTGTGTATGCAGTGTAATATTCCAGTAACTCAAAAAAACAAGACGGGTTGTTTGATCCTGGTGGTGACATGCAACTCATACTTCTGACAGAATGGATGACTCAAATCACTTTTAGAACTGTTTAGTAGTGTATGAACTCCAATATCTGATAATATACCCAGTAAAAGGGATGTTAAATACGTTAAAAATATATGTATTAAAAATAAATAGTCTGAGGAGAGATGGATTGGAATTTATGATGTGATGATGTTAGTTTAAGAAGTTGGAAATGGGTTAAGAATGTGACCTTTAACAGAATGGATGAGCTAAATTACATTAATACTGTATAAAAAATAGATATATATTCCTCTATTTCTATATTTTTATCTTTGTAGGTTTTACTTTGTGGGAGATGAAGATCTTCTTGAGATCATCGGTAACAGCAAGAATGTTGGACGACTTCAGAAACACATCAAGAAGATGTTTGCCGGGGTCCACTCTCTGATTCTGGAGGACGAAGATCAACTGGTGACTGGTATTGCATCCAAAGAAGGCGAAGAGGTGGGAAACTGTGAAAAAATGGCAGATAATTGTTAACATAAAAGCATCAAAATATCACGAGAATGATCATGTGAAATTATAGTAATAATGCTACTTGGTGATGATGTGATCAATGTAGTGCTTGCTGCAACTCCAGCAGCAAAAAAAGGTCTAAAGGTCTATGTACAAGGAATGCACCTCCCTTCACCTCCTCACCCACCCCCTCCCCCCACCTCCAAGTTTAGAAAACTCCAGTGTAAATGAAATTTTATAAATTTAAATTATAATTGATATTAAAAAGTTGAATTGGCAGATATGTTTACAAAGGGAATAAGTTGCCATGCAGATTTCAGTCTATAATTTGCAATCAAGACAAGTTCTGTTTTGACCCAAGGTAACCTCTAGAGCAGGGTGCAACCAACAGGTCTCATGTAGCTCACATGTAAATTATCTCAAGAAGGTTAACCACTCTGTTGGTTCATTCCGGAAAACCCTTTAATGTCAGAGAAACGTGTTTATCCAACCAAAAAATCATCCACAATGAGAGGGTGTTGTGGTCAAGTGGTTAAGGCAGTGGACTTGTGATCTAAGGATTACAGGTTCGAGCCCTGGCCAGATCACTGCGTTGTGTCCTTGGGCAAGGCACTTTATCTCCATTGCCTCTCTTCACCCAGGTGTATAAATGGGGACTTGCATGGTGACTTGTAAATATAGTTGCGTGCGCGGTTTGTGGCTGCACCCTATGGGCAGGCCCTCGGGGGACACGTGGTTGTGGTGCACTGTGGTGCCCCAGGAGAGATTGTTTGAATTGTGCACACTTAGGTGTGTAGGCGTGACAAGTTACCAATGACCAGGGTTAAGTTACACATCCGGGACAGCAAGTTTGCTTATGAGGATGTTCATTAATCAAGAATCAAGCTGAAAGAGTTGATTCACTGAAGTGCCGAAAAGGAAAAACATGGAAATTTGGGAATTTTGAATATATTTGCTTACTGGCTGTGGCTTCCAAGATCAAGATTGTACCCACCTAACCCTTCTCTAGTGGACTGGTGAGGATACAGGAGTTCACTGATGTTCGGGTGGAGATCTGTTTCTAAGAGCTGGGAAGAAATACTAATTGTATGTTCTACTGGAAGTTCATTAGTCATTATCCAATCATAGGTGTATTTTGTTTATTATTAACTAATGGCATGTTCATTCTTAATATTGTTTCGTTGCACAGGTAACATTCAAGACAGCAGTATCCATCACGGAGCATCCCAAGATCAACGAATGGTTGACTCTGGTAGAGAATGAGATGCAGATAACCCTCGCTAAACTCCTAGCCTCGGCCGTGGCAGGGATAAGTCAGTTCAAAGAGGGCAGCGTCGACTCTGCTAAATATCTGGACTGGGTTGATCAATATCAGGTCCGAAAAAAAGTTTTTGATGGTTCTTATTTCTTTGTTGAAATCTGCAACATATGTTTCAGTAAGATTTACAGTATATGGTTTAGGAAGCTTGCAGTATGTGGTTTAGGAAGCTTGCAGTATGTGGTTTAGGAAGATTGGTATATGGTTTAGGAAGATAACAGTATATGGTTTATGAAGATTACAGTATATGGTTTACAAAGATTACATTATATGGTTTAGTAAGATTACAGTGTACAGTTTAGGAAGATTACAGTATATGGTTAGGAAGATAATAGTATACGGTTTAGGAAGATTACACTATACGGGTTTAAGTAGATTACAGTTTACGGATGAGGGAAGCCTCCCAAATCTAACCGCCATGTCCAGGCCGGCGGAAATCTCGCACCACTTGCTCATTATGCATGTGCATATTGGTCCCATGGCTGAATGCACACCAGCTGATGGCCAGCCTGAGTAATGAGGTTTAGGAAGATTACAGTATACGGTTTAGGAAGATTACAGTATACGGTCTTTAAAAAGAATTTGTCCATGTGTGTAACTTTGTAATAACATGGTTGTTCCCCGTCACTCTTTCACAGGCCCAATTAGTAGTTTTGTCCGTTCAGATCTCCTGGTCTGAGAGTACAGACAAGGCTCTGACAGCCATCGCCCAAAATGGAGGCAAAGACATGAAACCTCTCGTAGAGGTTCTGACCACGGTCAAGAACACCCTACAAGTCCTTGCTGACTCGGTCCTCCAGGAGCAACCACCAGTGAGGAGGAAGAAGCTGGAACATCTGGTAAGCACCGGGGATTATCGGGTTATCGGGCATTGAGAAAACATCTGTCAGAGAATGTACTCTAGCATAACCATTTGCTTTAGTAGTTTTCTCGAGTAATCTTAGAGGAATTCTTTGCTGCCGTGGGAAGAAGCTGAGCCACCATACCCACCACGCAGAATCGTTGCCAGGTTGCACGAATTCTAGCTTGGACTATGGATTCCTTCCCAGACGTCGGTAAAATGTAGATACATTTTACGACGCCTGGAAAGCAAATCCTGTGACCCACAGACCCCACCCGATGTTTGGGTAGCACCCCTTAGTTTGGGGACTTTTGGAAATTTAGATCACATGTGCTGTTTTTTATCATTCATACAGATCACAGAGCTGGTCCATCAGCGAGATGTAACCCGTACCCTGATACAGCACCAGGTCAACGGCCCCACGGCCTTTGAATGGCTCTCTCAGATGAGGTTCTACTTTGATCCCAAACACAGCGACGTCTTACAGCAGCTCTCCATCCGTATGGCCAACGCAAAGTTCAACTACGGCTTCGAGTACCTCGGCGTACAAGAGAAACTGGTACAGACCCCGCTGACCGATCGATGCTACCTGACCATGACGCAGGCGCTAGAGGGCAGGCTCGGTGGATCGCCATTCGGTACGTCCCGATTGAATGTCCCTTTGTAAACTATGCAATTGTTAAAGAATCTCTTTGATTTGTGTCTTGGAAAAAATGAAAACAAAAGGTAACGAGTTATATTAATGGAATGAAGATATAACGGTGGGATTTCAACTAACTCTGTGAACTATTTATGCACACCTTTCATTTGTCCCAGTCTCAGCCACTGGGGTATAAGTCTAACTATATAGTAAGTATATATACTAGCTGATGGCCAACAGACATTTTGGATTTATATACTAAATAAAACCTCTCTTGAAATCATCTTCCTAAGTTGTCTTCATTTTCTTCTCTTCTTTACTGATGATTGTCGAACCGTTTCCTTCCTTTCTGTTTACAACTTGGTTTTGTTGTCTTTCTTTGATTGATTTTGTCTAATGTTCAACTTGTGTAAAAGTCAAAACAGTTTTGTTTAAATTTTATTTAATTACTCTTAATAATTTTGTTTTTCAAGTGAATTAAATGAAATGATGAAAAGTAAACCATATCCTTCTTTGTTGACTCCACAGGCCCTGCCGGAACAGGAAAGACAGAGTCGGTCAAGGCTCTAGGTCACCAGTTGGGACGGTTTGTCCTGGTCTTCAACTGTGACGAAAGGTTTGACTTCCAGGTGAGTTTCAAGTCTTCTGGCGTCGACGATTTGTCGCGTGTGGGCGCCTAAATCATGTATGTATGTAAATAAAGTTCAACATGCCCGATAACTACCGTAGTGACGAGAGCTTGCGGGTGACTTTTATTTCGAGGCCGTCATAATAATGTGTTGATTCTGTGCCATCATACTGAATATTAAGCCTAATATCCCAGTATTAAATGGCTACTTATAACCTGAAGGCATGAGATATGTTTTATCAAGAGGTATAAAATGTATTGGATGTATGTGATTTAAATGTTTTTGGATATATATTGTATATATCCAATACATTCATTTTTAGTATAAATACATACATATATATGTGTATATAAATATTGGATGTAAATTGAATGTATGTAATGTTTATTATTACTCATTATTGAAAGGATGGGTTGATTTAAGATAAGATGGAACAAGATTATGCACACAAAACTCAGAGTCTCTTGACCTGGTAGCCATTGCTGCTATGCATTGTTGATTAGTATTGTCTTCTGTGAAGCTGTTTGTTTAAATAGTTTGAGAATTGGGAAATGTGGATTTGTTTCTCAATCTAGGAGATAAGTATCTAATATTGTTTTACAATAAGTAATGTTCTATAATCAGTTCATCCCAATCACAGTTTTGAAGTGAGCTTATGTTCAGGTGTTTCTATCCCATGGGCTTGCTTAAATTAAAGTCGTGCAACTAAAGACAAGTTTTGTGACTTGCGTGCTCAGCCATTTTTAAGTTTTGAATTGAATTTGAATTGAATTTATTTTCTACATTCCATTATTTTACATTTTGAACAGTATAGGATAAATATAGATGGTATCAAATACAGTAAACAGTAAATATAGAGTATTGAAATAATATATATGTGAGATGGAAGTAGAGGAACCAGAAATAAGTAGATACTTTTCTGGTCTGGTCCCTTTGTAATAAAGAAAGTGCAAAGTACATCAACCACACCACCACCCCCCCCCTCCCCCCCCAAAAAAAACCCAACAAAGTCAAAATCTTATGAAAAGAGAAAGAAAGAAACATAAGAGAAAAAACAGGAAGTACAACTAAGATGGATTGCTATGCAGTAGGTATTGTTAAGTCTGAAGTCTCACTGAAAGTGGTGTTATAGATCTGTTCTATTTGCCCAGTTAGTATTATATCTGTAGCTGCTTTTTTGTTTTAGAATGATAATGTAATTCTCTTCCTATCTAAACCAGGCAATGGGCAGGATCTTTGTGGGTCTATGTCAGGTCGGTGCCTGGGGATGTTTTGACGAGTTCAATCGTCTGGAGGAGAGGATGCTGTCTGCTGTCTCTCAACAGATTCAGACGATCCAGGAAGCCCTGAAGGAAAGAGCATCGGACGAGAAGAGGGAAGGTACTAGATTGTTGTCTGTTTTAAAACTGCTCAAAATATTGAGCAAAAGGATCGGCTATGTTCGAATATTGCACAAAGCAGAAATTTACTGCACGTAAAGAGCATTGCTCATATGTTTAGATGAAATCAATATTGCATAGGAAAGAAGGATGGAATAAGGTGGAGGGGGTTGAGGGAGGGGGGGGGGGTTGTTGGGTTTTGGGATTGGGATATCTTTCAGATGGTGATGAGCATTTTCAGTACCTAGTCATGTCAGTATCCCATTTATATCATTATATATAACAGCAGTGAGTGTGAATAGAAATTTCTCATTTATAAACAGATTGTCACTTTCTGAAACAGTTTTGACTTTGGTTTTGCAATAACCAGTTAATGTCTTTCTTTGGCATTTATAACTGGATTACAAGGGGCTTAATAGATTGTGTTTTAACGATTTATTAATAAAACGTTAGGGGGTGGGGGTGGGGAAAGAAGCGGGGAAAATATTTGAAAAAGCTACAAATGTGACTTGTGCTTTCATTTAGTACACAGGTCTTGTTGAATCTTAATTTTTCATACATCTCATGTATCAGCAATGAATATTAATGAGATATTTACATAAATGGATTATGGCACTCTTAATCAGTTTTATATTAGTTTGAGGATGTTTATTCAATATCTTATCTCAGGGTTGGCATATATAACTGGCAATGTCGAATGTTGTAGGTTAACCTACATCTGAGTAAAAGGGCTAGCTGGAGGTAACTGGGTTTAAGGATTCGTTTTATCAATAATTCTCTTGTACCACAGAGATCATCGTGGAGTTGGTCAGCAAACAGGTTCGAGTGAATCAGGACATGGCGATTTTCATCACCATGAACCCCGGCTACGCTGGACGGTCCAATCTCCCAGACAACCTCAAGAAACTCTTCAGAAGTCTGGCCATGACTAAACCAAACCGTCAGCTCATCGCACAAGTCATGCTCTACTCGCAGGGTTTCAGATCTGCTGAGAAACTAGCCTCAAAGATTGTCCCATTCTTCCAGTGAGTATGATGGGAGTTATGGGTAGTGATCTAATTGTCTTTTATCAGATTGGTATGAACTGTCATTAACAATATATTTATCATTGTGGAAAAGAATTGCATTGAAGGATTTTTTTTGGGGTGGGGGGTGGGGTGTGATGGGATGGGGGATTGGTTAATTTATTGTTTTTAATATTAAAGATTTCCCGATCCAGCAATATCAAAGCTTCAAATAAAATGAATTCTTTGATGTCGCTGTGAATTTACTGGTGACGAAATTGAAGCAAATAGGCTTGCTTGAAAAAGTTGGGATGGGGATGTGGGTAGGAGAAGGCAAGATGCAAACAAAATAGAATAGAAAGTTGCAGAATTTTTGCAGTCTGATATTTATTTGTCAACGGACTTCTGATTTATTCTAGACTCTGCGACGAGCAGCTGTCATCCCAGTTCCATTATGACTTTGGTCTGCGAGCTCTGAAGAGCGTGTTGGTCAGCGCCGGTAACGTGAAGAGAGACCGCATCCAGAGGATCAAGGAAGAAATGAAGGAAAGAGGAGAGTCAGCCGATGAGGGAGTCATTGCTGAGAACCTCCCGGAACAAGAGGTAAATGGTAGTAGACACTACCACCTGGAATGAGGGCTGGAGGGGGATGGGGAGACTTTGGTAGGAGGGAGGGAGGAGGATAGCCACTGGCAGTCATCGCTGAGAACCTCCCTGAACAGGAGGAAAGAGGTAGTAGACATTACCTAGAATGAGGGCTGGAGGGGGGTGATGGGGAGACTTTGGTAGGAGGGAGGGAGGGGGATAACCACTGGCAGTCATCACTGAGAGCCTCCCTGAACAGGAGGAAAGAGGTAGTAAACATTACCTAGAATGAGGGCTTGGGGGGATGGGGAGACTTTAGTAGAAGGGAGGGAGGGGGATAGCCACTGGCAGTCATCGCTGAGAACCTCCCTGAACAGGAGGAAAGAGGTAGTAGACATTACCTAGAATGAGGGCTGGAGGGGGGTGATGGGGAGACTTTGGTAGGAGGGAGGGAGGGGGATAACCACTGGCAGTCATCACTGAGAACCTCCCTGAACAGGAGGTAAATGGTAGTAGACACTACCACCTGGAATGAGGGCTGGAGGGGGATGGGGAGACTTTAGTAGGAAGGAGGGGTGGATAGCCACTGGCAGTCATTGAGAACCTCCCTGAACAGGAGGAAAGAGGTAGCAGACATTACCCTAGAATGAGGCCTGGGGGGGGGGGATGAGCAGATGCTGGTAGGAGGGAGGGAGGGGGATAGCCACTGGCAGTCATCACTGAGAACCTCCCTGAACAGCAGGAAAGAGGTAGCAGACATTACCTAGAATGAGGTCTAGATGAGGGTGATCGGGAGATGCTGGTAAGGGGAGGGGGATGACCATTGGCAGTGATCATGAAGGATCTCCCTGATCAGAAGGGAGGAGGTAGACTTCACCTTGGGTGCAAGAGGTAGTGTATGGGGAGGGGGGGGGGGAGGAGGGCATAGTAAAAAGGCCACTGGAGGTCATCATTGAGATTCTTTTTCAGTCTGTTTATAAATGGTGCAATCTATGGCTTTTCCTTGTTGCATAGATTTGAAGATGACAAAATCATTTCACAATTGTCTTCTCACAAAATCATGGGATTTCCTCCAACTTGGGATGAAAGATGTGTGAGACTAAATTTCACTAATTGGTATTTTCTGTTGTTTTCTCTCAGATCCTGATTCAGAGTGTCTGCGAGACCATGGTGCCCAAACTGGTTGCCGAGGACATTCCTCTTCTCTACAGCCTCTTATCTGATGTCTTCCCCGGCGTGCAGTACACACAGGCGGAGATGAAGGCCTTGCGTAAGGAACTGGCCAACGTCTGCAAGGAGATGTACCTGACCTACGGAGAAGGGGACGAGACTGGGTGTCTTTGGGTGGAGAAGGTAAGATAATGGTAACTACCATAGTGGTCACGGTGGGTACGGTACTTGGAGAGATGATGATGTGATGATGTGATGTTGATTGGAGGTGAATATATTCCATCTGTACGAGATTTGCCTTTTGACTTTTTTTCCAAAATGGAGTCACACATTTGATATGATTTAACAACAAACATTAATTTGTTATTCTCAGAGATTTTTAATGGAAATTTAGTGTTTCATTTAATTTTGAAAAATCTTGCTCTGAGAGTATCAAAAGAAAATTTGAAAAAGTAAGTGAAAGAGAAGAGAACTTCAAGTTGGCAAGAAAAATGTACGGTTTTCATTTCTCTATACTGTTTACAATAGGTTAGGCAGAGGAATAATAAGGTATTTCTGATTGGAGGTGGGGGGGTGGGTACATAAACCTCTAACACCCTGGGTTCCTACACCCATCACTTGGTAGAAAGACCTGTACAGCTGTATCTAGTATGCAATTTCAAATATGCAGCCACACAATGTCTTCAGAAAAAAGTTGTAATTTACTCTGCTGCTAAATTTCAGTTTAATTATTGAACAAAATTGCAATCATTTCGACCTTGCAATCAAACTTGATTGTTTTTTTCCCTTCTGTTCCACGACCATAGGTTCTGCAGCTCTTCCAGATTTCCCAACTGAATCACGGTTTGATGATGGTCGGACCCAGCGGTAGCGGTAAGAGTACAGCCTGGAGGGTGCTACTGAGGGCCCTGGAGCGTCTGGAGGGGGTAGAGGGCGTGGCACATGTCATCGATCCAAAGGTAAGGATGAGACGACTGCCTATCGAGGGTAGCATACGCCCATTAAAAGCCCCATTAACATACACACTATATCACAAAAGTACTGTGGTCTCTAAGTCTAGATAGAAGTTCTCACTAGCTAAACGCTATCCCTCACTGGATAGCTGACAAGTTGGCCTTTCATGGCACCATCAATTTTCCGTATCATGACCATCTAGATTTTTTGCTATCCGAGCCGGAAGTTTTCGTCACTTGTAAACAAACATCTTCACTTAGTAGTAAACAATTTTCGTATGCTGCTCGTGGGAGGCCTAAAGGGGTCTAAAATTGCCTCAATTGACCCAATTTTATCACCACATGTTTTTCCATTTATGCTCTTCAACATGCAAGCCACAAAACACTAGATCATGATTGATAACAGGTCAAAAAAGATGTTCTCTTGCTGCTTTTTGGCACTTTTCCTGAAGGAGAATAATCCAGCGGATGGATATAGACTCTAATAGGAGTATGCCACCTCAAGAGTAGCAAACCCGTTACTGTGTTATCATACAGTCCCTTTAATTTTGTTTGGAAATTTGCCAAGAAATGCTAATAGCTTTAAAAGTATCGGGATGAGAGAAATTCCAAAGCTGAGAGAAAATTGATAAGAAAAGTTTATCTGTCATTTTGAGCAAGTACCATTCCCACCTTGTGAGTAGAAGTGGATGTTTAAATATTATTCTTTTATAAACTTTTTACTGTATTTCAGGCCATTTCAAAGGAAGATCTTTATGGCAGTCTGGACCCAAATACCAGAGAATGGACAGATGGTCTCTTTACCCACATCCTTAGAAAGTAAGTACACGGTCAAAATGTCATAAGTATTGGCCCCTAAAGTTAAGCTTGCTAAAAAATTGCTAAACCTAGTTCTTAAAAACCACCATTTCTGGGAAGTTCTAATTCTCCTTTAATTTATTCCCAGACTTTAGGAAGTGTTCAGTTAGGAAATAACAAATCCCAGTGAGAATTAAAATATTCTCAGAGGATGGCAGTGAGTGGTCCAGTTATGGACTTCTTCCTGTGACTTTTATTAGCAAAGTTATAAATACTCAGACTTGAGTTTGTTACTTGAGCATAATTTTAAAATTCTAAAAATTTGTTTGTTTTTTAACAGTTCAATCAAACATTATTGCAAAGTGTATATTGAGTAGTGACACTGGATGTTGCGTTTTATTAGAAGCGACACGGTTCTGAGTGACCACCGGGGTGGGCAATCTACTGCCCGCGGGCCACATGCGGCCCGCAAGTGATTTTCTTGCGGCCCATGAGAAAGAAAAAGAAAAAATGTCAATCTATTTTACATCATCACAAAAAACGAGCTAGCTGCTTAGAATTTATCGGCACGAATGATGCTGTCAGGTAGGCCTATTATACCCATTAATTATCAACTGAACTGTATTGACATTATGTTTTTGTGAATACAGATTAAGTACACACACCTATTGCTTGAAAGTTCTCAGAATCAAAGGTTTGAAATCAACAGCAGGTCGTTGGTTAGATGCGGCCCAGTCAATTTTTCACTCCTTATATCTGGCCCATTCATTAAAAAAGGTTGCCCACCCCTGGTCTAGAATATACAGCTGACATAAAAGGGGATCACAACAAAATTTCTCACGGAGGTACATTACACTGTGTCCTCCAATAAGAGAAAGAACCGATTGAGTTTTTTATGATCCGTCTGCCGTCTTTTGATCAACGTAACAATCTGTCTTTTGTAGGATTATTGACAATGTCCGAGGAGAGATCAACAAGAGACAGTGGATCATCTTTGATGGAGATGTAGACCCTGAATGGGTGGAGAACCTCAACAGTGTCCTGGATGACAATAGACTACTGACGCTCCCCAACGGAGAGAGGTTGAGCCTTCCTCCCAACGTAAGGAGATCTCGGGGAATTTACCCTTCTCTTCTTTCTGAGAGTGTTCTTTGTATTTGTTTTCCATATCTACATTATATATATATATTATATATATATTATATTGCAACAGCTGCATGTCTTACATTCCAAACCTACTAACACAGTTAACCTGTAAACTTGCCCTATATACACCCAACCCTGTTTAGCTGTTACAATTTAAAATATCAGCTGTTGCTTTAGGATGGTTGACATAATTATGGAATATGTCAGTGAAGGAAAAGATTTACTTTTTTTCTACCTCTTATGTTTGTGTTGATGCCATGGGAGCCCATTTCATCTCTTTTTCTTAAATGAACAATTTATGCGATCTATGATTGTAGGTGAGGATCATGTTTGAAGTTCAAGATCTCCGTTTTGCTACCATGGCAACCGTTAGTCGTTGCGGTATGGTCTGGTTCAGTGAGGATGTCCTCAGCACGGAGCTCATCTTTGACAACTTCCTGGCGACCTTACGCCACTGCCCGGTAGAGGAGACAGAGGATGCTGGCACAACTGCAGCGACGTCAGATTCAGAGGAAATACTCTCTCCTCTCATGCAGGTAAAGATCTAAAGAGAAGCAATGATTGATGTAAAAGCTGTCTAGTCTCACATACTCACAGTTTGAAACCTGTCGATGACTGGTATGATCTTAGATGGTGTTATTTATTTGTGAGAGACTGAAATCATGGTCCTTCATACAGTCACGGATATTTTTCAAAATCAAATTTGTACGATTTATCCCAAAATGGCAAACAGTCTTATCTTTCTACTGTGAGGCACATCTACCTAGCATAAAGTTGTTTTCAGTCAGAAGTTTTATCCTATTACCAGTTCTTTCTTCTATTTGTACTCAACATATTTCAGATTCAGAATGACTGTGCTTCAGTTTTAGCACCTCACTTCACTGCCGATGGGTTGGTGATCAAGGCCATGGAGTTTGCTTCCTCTCAGGAGCATATAATGGACTTCACCCGTCTCCGAGCCCTGGGGTCCCTCTTCTCCATGCTCCACCAAGGTGTCCGGAACATCGTTCAGTACAACAATGCCCATCCCGACTTCCCCATGCAGGTAAACAAATAATGTTTTTAAATTCTAATGATTGTTTAACATTTCATCCTGTGTTAGGACTGTTCTAAGAACAGTTTGTTTACAGTTTTGATGAGTGAATCTTAAACCAATTATATTTCTGAAAATCAAGTTTGTAAAGTGGTATTTAGTTGTAGCCTGCTCTGATAACTAATGTTTCTGATTCTTTGAAGGAAGTTCGTTTGGGCATTAAGTCGTCCTTCAAAAACGGTCACTACAAGATTCTCAGATAAAGTTGTCAGTATTGTGATGGCATGTCATTAAAATGTTATCAAGGACATGAAATGTTTTGTAGGGTTGGTTACTTGATACAGGGTCAATTTCACAGCAGTATGGCAGTACTTGGAAATGTGTAGACAATGACAGCATATTTAGCATATGACAGGGAATTTAGCAACAACAGATTTGCTATTGTTATATGTAGATAATAACAACTTGACCCTTTCCTATTCCTGCCAGTATTAATGGGAGAGATGGAGAGGAAACATCATCAGTATCGGTTCAATATTTTAATATTTTTTCTGTTTTTTTATTTTTTATTTATTTCTTTATCATCACAGCAAGATCAACTGGAGAAATACATCACAAAATTCTTGATCTACTCAGTTGTCTGGTCCTTCACCGGCGACTCTAAATGGAAGCTCAGAAACGAGCTGGGAGATTTCATCCGAGGAAGCACAACCGTTCCCCTTCCTCCGCAGTCAAACATCCCAATCGTCGATTATGAGGTGAGCCCCCCCCCACCCCTTCCCAATCTTCTCCGTCAAACATTTCAAATGTCAAAAATTTGGGCGTTTTATTTTTTTTTTACGATTATGTTTTAATACATGGATTAGGGCAGAGATTAATATGTGTGGGGGAGAGGGGGATAAGTGGGAGGAGTATTTGATTGGTGTTTATTATATGAAGCCTAGCAGATATTTATTGTGCTTCAGTCTTGTGTCATCATTATAGAAAATCTTGTATAAAAAGTATCGTGCCTGCTGCTTTGATTCTAAACAGAGTCTCCACAGGCTAGGCGAAAGAAACTAAAGAGTAAAGTAAACGAAGAGTATTCTTGTAAAATGTCAGAATTGATTACATTTCTAGGTTTCATCTACATATCATTAGCCCAGTGAATTATGAATAATCAGAGTCTTTTGTCTCAGTGATATTTCGTTACTGAAATCTTTACAGATAGATCTTTTTCTTCGCGTCACTTTTCTTCACGTTAACTGAAATTATGGGAGTTATCAGAATTTTCCAATGGATGGAGAGAGTTAACCATTTGAAAATTGGAATTGTGAATTATTGCCAAAATTGTCCACACTTTTGAGATTAAAAGTGAACTTTTTATCTGTTTCAGTGAGCTGCTGTTAATAAAAATGAACTTCATGTATATTTGCTTTTTTCTTTAATATATATTATGCTTTACAATAGCAGATTCAAGTGACTCTTAGACACACATTTGATGACTGATTTATTTTAATATTATATTTTAATTTTTCCTATTTATTTAGGTTGCCATCACCGGTGAATGGGCTCCATGGCAAGCTAAAGTACCCCAGATTGAGGTCGAAACGCACAAGGTCGGTGCCCCTGACGTGGTAGTACCTACCATGGACACTGTGAGACATGAGGCCCTACTGTACACCTGGCTGGCCGAACACAGACCTCTGGTCCTCTGTGGACCCCCTGGAAGTGGAAAGACCATGACTCTGTTCAGTGCCCTAAGAGCGCTTCCTGACATGGAGGTATGATATTTATTGAAATAGAAGTCAAACATTGTCAAACAATTATCATTCAACCAAAAACTTGTAATTTATAACTATCTCACCAATTATCTTATTTAATTTCATTAACTGTCTTATCCAATCGAGAGAGAACAATAAATTGCCTTCTCTTGAGTATGGATATTGATTATGGTCACTGTGTTAGGGAGGGAAATCCTGCAACAGCTGCAAAATCCTGCTACATACAGCCAGGCTGATTTAATATCCAAATCAATAGAGACTATCTATGCAGACCCAGCAGTGTGTGATGCGGAGCTGTTTCTGTCGTTGGATGTTGCGTTGCTGCTAAGAACCTGACATAATTGTCCGTCTGCTAAACTTTTGAATTTCCCCATAAAAGAATAAAATGAAATGAATTGAAAAGCATTTCAGTCACTGATTATCACTCTCTTTGTTTTTTGCTTTTAATGCTTTTTATTTTCAATGGGTAGGTTGTCGGTTTGAACTTCTCAAGTGCTACAACGCCTGAACTCATGTTGAAGACCTTTGACCACTACTGTGAGTACCGTCGCACCCCTAACGGCGTCGTCCTCTCTCCGGTCCAACTCGGGAAGTGGTTGGTCGTATTCTGCGACGAGATCAATCTACCGGATATGGACAAATACGGTAAGCCAAAGGTTGTAGTCAATGGTAGCGTTTTTCTCTGTCATAAATAATGCAATTTTTGTTTAAATGTTATGCAATTTTGGAGGTAATATAAACATTGTAAATAAGTCAATGTGACTTGATGTGTATTATGTTTCCATATCTTGCTTGACGCCTCCCCTCTTGCCTCTCTCCATCCTCCTACTGACTCTGTCCCATACCTCTCCCAATCTGTTTCATGTAATCTAATCGAATCTATTAAGTGATGAGTATATTTTTGGTAATCCCTACAGGCACCCAAAGGGTCATCTCCTTCCTGCGACAGATGCTGGAGCATGGAGGATTTTATCGTACCTCTGATCAGGCCTGGGTTTCCTTTGAACGTATCCAGTTTGTCGGTGCTTGTAACCCTCCAACAGACCCTGGCAGGAAACCATTGTCACACAGGTAAAATTTTAAAAGATTCTCTTCCGGTTGCTTATGCCACCAATTATCGCCATTTTTGTTCCAGTATGATCCATCTGTGATGTTTGTCATTGTCCAGATGCATTTCTCCCCTTAAATACCTAAAGATTTTACTTCAGAGTCCGATCCCCCCCCCCCCCACCGCCCAACCCACCAACCTGCCCTCTCCACCTCATTATTGAATTCTTTTCTTAGGCCCAGACACTAAGTATAGACCAACCTTCATATATGACTCATCTGTTTCTTACTTTCAATCTCTCAAAGGTTCCTGCGTCATGTACCAGTCGTATATGTGGACTACCCCGGTCCCACTTCCCTGAGCCAGATCTACGGCACCTTCAACCGGGCCATGCTCCGTTTGGTTCCGACCCTGAGAGCCTACGCCGACCCTCTTACCAATGCCATGGTAGAATTCTACTCTCTCTCACAGGTTAGCAGACTTTACATGTGTATCAAACTGTGTATGTAATTATTTGTTAATCGACTAAGATTTAGTGGACTGGGTTTACAAGCAGTATTATTCTGCAATTTTATACCTTTTTTTACAAAATTGCATATGGTTGTCTCATTCTTCCACAGGAGAAATTCACCCAAGACATGCAACCACATTACATCTACAGCCCTCGTGAGATGACCCGATGGGTCAGGGGTATCGTGGAAGCTCTTAGACCTCTAGAGACTCTTTCTGTGGAAGGACTGGTCCGAATCTGGGCCCATGAGGCCCTGAGACTGTTCCAAGATCGGTAGGTTTATTGGGTACTGATTTATTTAATTGCTGCCCACATAAAAATATATTCGGTCAATGCACACAGGTATAGCAAGTGTTGTTTTCTTTGAAGGTTCGGGGTTATTTAACGTATAACATGCTGGCCTGTTTAACGTATCATTATGTAACATAAAAATCATTCCCCCCCATAGTAGGGCATTCTAGCAGGAAGGATAATTTGATGGTAAATTTCCTGGATGTAAGAATGTGCAGGCAGTTTATTTTTAATTTTGGACTCTGAACTTGAGATTTTAAAGTTATAAATTTACTAACACCATTTTTATGAATGTCATCAGATGATGCCTTTTCTCTTCCAACATTAATGTAAATATATTGCCCTCTAATATCACAGCAATGCTGCCCTCTATGTAGATCAATATATGCTGCCCTCTATGAAACTTTCATGGGATTTGAGCACCTGCTTATTTTTACTTTATGTAAATGAATCTCCAGGGTCCATGTGCAAAAGTACTTTTACCTCTATGCACTTGTGATTTCAGATTGGTGGAGGGCGAGGAAAGAGTTTGGACGGACCAGAACATAGATGCAGTTGCTATGAAGCACTTCCCTAACATCAACAAACAAGAGGCCCTGGCTAGACCAATCCTCTTCAGTAACTGGTTGTCCAAGGATTACATCCCAGTAGATCAGGAGGAGCTGAGAGACTACACCAAAGCTAGGCTCAAGGTAGGTCACTGGAAAACCTGTACCTGACTATGTTCACATCGTTGGGTTTGATCGGTCAAAATGTGAGATAAGAATTTCTGTAGCTTGTGTCACAATAATACACAAAGACCCTTTTTTTTTCCTGTTTTTGACACCCAACAACTAAGTAGAATGGGCTGGATTGTTTCTAACTTCCATATTAACTAATACGTAAAAACTGGAATTATTTCACTTGCAATTTAGGTTTTGTTTATCTGACTGATTTATGTCGAGGGAGGTGCAGATTTAAGTTCCACTCTTCAGGCTATAAGTTAATAACAATACCTCTTCGTCCATCTTTATCCTTCTCCAGGTGTTCTATGAGGAGGAGCTAGACGTAGAGTTGGTTCTCTTCAATGAAGTCCTGGATCATGTCCTCAGGATTGACAGAATCTTCAAACAGCCACAGGTAAATAGAAAAGGGGACAGCTGACTTTATTTAGCTATAACACCTATACACACAATCATTGGAGACAGTTGGAAGGCCTGTGGACTGTAGGAAGGGATAAATAGTAAAGAGAATGTGGACCTCATCGGAAGTGAAGTTCATGATAGTTATTTCTAAGATTTGTCATCCAAAAATGTCTTAATATAACATCTCTACAATCAACCATTGAAATTCACAATGCTGATGGCAGAATGTTATCAGCATTTCACTTTTATCGCCTGACATTTGTTATTTTCTCTTTGGAATCTAGTTGTAGCCAAAGTGTAATATACACAAAACAATTGCATTTTGTTCTTGTCTTGTGTGTTAGATTAATTGTGAATAAAGTTTCAGTCAAGTACCAGTAAAACAATGGCTTCAAAATAAAATGAACAATTGGTTATTGTTGTTTTCCATCTAAGTGGGATATGTTGATCTGTGTCAGTGGAGCATGAATAGCAGTTATTGTACATTATGATATAACAATCGATTATTGTTGATTTCCATGTTTTAGGGATGATATAAATATTACAATCAACTATTGTTGTTTTCCATGTTATAGGGACAATATAAATATAACAATCAACTATTGTGGTTTTCCATGTTATAGGGACAATATAAATAAGACAATCAACTATTGTTGTTTTCATGTTATAGGGAAAATATAAATATGACAATCGACTATTGTTGTTTTCCATGTTATAGGGACAATATAAATATAACAATCAACTATTGTGGTTTTCCATGTTATAGGGACAATATAAATATAACAATCAACTATTGTTGTTTTCCATGTTATAGGGACATTTGTTGTTGATTGGTGTCAGTGGAGCTGGTAAGACTACTCTGTCTCGGTTCGTAGCCTGGATGAATGGACTCAGCATCGTTCAAGTCAAGGTAATCCGTTTGTCTATGACATTGTTATGTTACAGTTACCACTGCAAGTTTCTCTAGTTTTCCAGGAAAAGGTATTGTGTTTATATTAATTGTAAGTGTTATATTATGATTGCATCTGGTGCTTTTAAAAGATAATTGCTTCAAAACAACATAAAGATCTTTTATTAGTCTTTGTTTTCCTGTTTTTTTTTCTTTTTTGGATGTTGTTCCTTTATCATGACTGTATGATAAGTTGACTGTTTGCTTTTAAAAATTAAAGCAAATGGATATACTGTATATTTCAATAGGAGGACATATCAGCAAACAAAATCTTTTTTATGGACGTAAAGAAATTTTGCTATCATCTTTCAAATTTTGCTCATCATCTTTTAGGTGCACAACAAATACTCAGCCGAAGACTTTGATGAAGATCTCAGAGCTGTTTTGCGTCGATCTGGATGTAAGGTGAGATTAAATGCTAAGAGAGTGAAACTTTTATGAAGCTGCCTGTCTATTATCAAAAACCTCTGAAGGTAATTGGACATTATTGTGGGGTGAAGTAAGAGAGGAAGTAGAATGGATGGGGAAGAAGGGGGTGTTAAGTCATTCCCTTCTTGGATGTTGAGACCATGAAGGTGAATGGTGGGGGAGGTGCTGCATCCAGAATCAATCCCTGATGGGGTGATTAGTCCATGCATCCTACCCAAGCTACTTTCTTGATTCAGTCCCTATATAGAGAAAAGAGACATTGGGAAGGGAAGTGTAACAGGATGTAGGAGTGAAGAGATCAATAAAGGTGGACTGTCCCTCATTTACTTAATGGAATGTATGAGAATGACGTATGATAATTCACTTCTAAGATGCGTCTCAAAATATTTCAATGTTACCTTTCATAAAACATAAGGAAAAGGAAATTGACAGAGTTTGTTTTTTTTCCTCCTTTTAGGACGAGAAGATCTGCTTCATCATGGATGAATCTAACGTTCTGGATTCCTCCTTCCTTGAGAGGATGAATACACTCCTAGCCAACGGCGAGGTGAGTTTAAGTTTTGTGGAAGGTAACCAGGCCCTCATCATCGGCTGAGTTCTGTAATAAAACTTTTGCTAGGGTATCCATTGCTGTAATAGGAAAGGGCTTGTATTGGTTTCGATTAGTATCTTCTCAAATAGACTCTGAACTGTAGATCTTAATTGTTTTTTGTATCATGTTTTTTAAATGTTAACTTCTTTTTATCTTAAAGACGTTATTGACCATTTCATGACGTCAACAAAATCCAACCCTTTATATCCTAGGGATGAATGCTACAGGTATATTGTCGATGGTTCAGATACTCGCGATACAAATGATGTCTGAGATTAACAACTACAGAAATGTCAACAGGAATTTCAGTCAAATTGTAGAGGAGTTAATAGTTTGTTATTGCATACATAATGTTTATTCATATATTCTAATGTTTATTCATATTGTCTTATATCACCTTATTATCACAGTTAATTTAATTGTAACAATCTATTCTATAGAATGTTCATTTCAAATAAACAAAAGAACATGCACATATGAATATATATATATCCCTCAGAAACATTCTTGAGGATGTATATAATTGGGTGCTTGTATCACCTGATTACTATGATTTAGGCATAATATATATGATACATATATATGATGAAATATATATAATATATGGGTAAAACTGCCAGAAAATGCAATTTCCGTGAAGAAAAGAATTCATTTTCTTCATGTATCCATCACAAACAAGACAATCTCTATGGATACTTGTTAGCAAAGAGGTGTTGGCTTTGTGTTATATGAAATCTTTATCTTTTCGATCTATAGGTTCCAGGTTTATTTGAGGGCGACGAGTACACCACTCTGATGACACAGTGTAAAGAAGGGACCCAGAGGCAGGGCCTGATGCTGGACACAGGAGAGGAACTTTACAAGTGGTTCACTTTGCAGGTACTGTATATTTTATCATTAGTCCAATGGTAGCATTGGGTTTGACTTTGTGTTGAAAGTATTGATGTCTCAGTTGAATTATGATGTAAGGATAAAACTTGCTTATTAATTACAAACATTTCGCTATTTTTTGTTCTGTTTCTTGTTAGAAGTTTCTTTTACTTGTTCCTCACTTTATTTCAAACCTTAAGCTTTTACTTTCACTTTTTTGTCGACTCAATAGGTTATTCAGAATCTTCATGTAGTGTTCACGATGAATCCATCCTCTGAGGGGCTCAAGGATAGAGCCGCAACCTCTCCTGCTCTCTTCAACAGGTACAGATAACTGTCTGCTAGACTAGAACTAACCCAGCAGTTAGATGGAGGGAGAGAGGGTGGAGAGGGGGGGGGTGGGCATTGGGGAGAGGTGGTGGTGAGGTAAAACTTGAGGGACAAACGTTTGGACTATTTTTTCGAATCATTTAAATGGGGTCAGTTAATTTTTTCTTAGAATTTGACTTGCCATGACCTGCCCAGCTGACTTGTATCGTGTTGTAATAACCTGACCACTGTGCATCCACTTACTGATACACAATATAGTTTGTTGGGTTAAACATTAAATTTTGTGTGTAAGCTTGATTATTAAAAGTATTATTATTACTACTATTTCTTACTTCATCTTAAAATCTTCTCTTGTTTAAAAAATAAAACTTTTGTCTTTGCAAACAACAAGAACAACGACGATAAATATATAGGCTGTACCGTCTATCATTTAGGCAAAATTAAGTTCAGTTTTCTATAAACCAAACCCTCTGAAACTGCAAGATTGATCCATCTTTTCACTTCAGATGCGTCCTGAACTGGTTTGGCGATTGGTCCACTCATGCCCTCTTCCAGGTCGGCAAAGAGTTTACCAACAGAGTCGATCTGGACAAATCAGATGTAAGTTTTTAAAGAAAAAGAAAAGAACTTCATTTTTAGAAAAATTTAAATTTCCGTTTTTGTGTCCGTGTCAATCCGAGACCTTTGTATCTCGTTGATGAATTCTGGGAAAAACACAGAGGAAACTGTAAGCTGGATAAATTTAATGGTTGGAAATAGATCGTGATGGCAAGGTATTGATTGATCTGCTGATAATTCAGTGTTTTATTAAATGGCTTCATGGTCTTAAAACGATTCCGTTTTCCCCAGTACGTTGCACCGAGCTACATGCCCAAAGCCTACGAAGGAGTACCGAACAACCCCACCCATCGGGATGCCATAGTCAACGCGTTTGTCTTCGTCCACGGAACTCTACACCAGGCCAACAAGAGGCTCCAGAAGAGGGGCGGACGTGTCATGGCAGTCACACCTCGACACTACTTGGATTTCATCCACCATTATGTAAGTCAAAGTCAATCGTCTCACCAGAATCATCTCCGTCGCAGAGGGCGGCAGACGATAATAAAAAAATATAAAAAAAATAAAAAATCATATCCTGGATCATACAAGAAATTCAGAAAGTTGTTTGAAAATATTTCAAAAACTGTCTTCTTCTGGAGATTTCCGTGTATTGACTTCATGTGTGGCATGACAAGGCAATTTGAGAATGATTATTTCATTCCGAAAAGTGGTTCCACTTCAAATCGACGATATGAGGTATTTGGGCGTTGGTAGGTTAACATCATCAGAGACTGTTTGATGTTTAGGTTCCTTGCTTTTATCGTGATATGAATGTAGAAATGTGAGACTTTATAATAATACTTTACATGTCAAAATATATACAGATGTGGTTTGAGTTATTGGAAATTAGGAATACAACTTGCTATAAATGTTTCTTGCTGTTGTGCCTGTTACACTGTTCATTCATGGGACATTTCTGTGTAACTATACTGTCTAATATTGAAAAGTACCAATCATTTATTTTGAG
Organism: Apostichopus californicus; assembly: GCA_020650975.1. NCBI lineage: Eukaryota > Metazoa > Echinodermata > Holothuroidea > Aspidochirotida > Stichopodidae > Apostichopus > Apostichopus californicus. The sequence goes on along the minus strand of JAIPMN010001760.1, from coordinate 31,755 downwards.
GCACAAACTTTACTTCACTGTAGAGTAGCTAACTTTTCAAGTTGCTCTGCTTTGCCAAGCCAACCTAGTTTGTAGTTTCTGTGACGTGCATTAATACCAACACCGTTGTTTAGTTGGATCCTTATTTATCAAAGGACATTTGCATCTTCTGAATATCTTAATCAAGAAGGGTTTTCTCTTAGTTTCATTTCCATTTTCTCAGAACTCTCTCAGTCCAAAAATAATCCCTTTAAAAAAGAAAGAAGAGACTGGTTATTGATTTCAAGTGTCTTGTCTTGTTTTGTCTCACATTCAGGTTAAGCTGTACTCTGAGAAGCGGGCAGACCTCGAAGAGCAACAGCTCCATCTCAACGTTGGTCTCCAGAAGATCAAAGAGACTGTTGAACAGGTGGAAGAACTACAGAAGAGCCTTGCATTGAAGAGCCAAGAGCTGGAAGCCAAGAATGCTGCTGCCAATGCTAAACTCAAACAGATGGTACGGAAAAAGAATTATGGTGGCAGAAGTGGGAGGGGGTGGGGAGGCACTTGATGGAAGTAACATTGTTTCATAGAAGAAATTGTGTGAACCGAATTATATTGAACTGTCGAGATCAGAAAGCCAATAATGCGGCTGCCAATGCTAAACTCAGACAGATGTTAAGAAAAGAACCACAATGGTGGCAGTAGTGGGATGCAAGTAATATATGTAATATGTTTGATAGGACAGATTTAATAGAGAAAGACCTGTAGTTTTTTATTTTCATTATCGATGATTTTTTTTCTCCATCAGGTTAAAGATCAACAAGAAGCAGAACAGAAGAAGCTTACATCTCAAGAGATTCAGGCAGCTCTGACAATCCAGACCAAAGAGATCTCTGAAAAACAGACTTCAGTAATGGAGGAACTGTCTAAGGTGGAACCAGCTGTCCGAGATGCTCAACAAGGTAACCGTGCATGTCCAGAATCTTATACCGTCTGGTACAATTCAAAGAAATGCACTTGTTTCTAAAGAATTCAGATGATGTCTGCCTTTTTTTTTAAACTCAAACTTTAGAGCATTTTATTTTGAAACATCCAAATAGATCTTGCCTTTGCTTTTTAAGCAGAAGGACAAACACTTAACAAACTGCATGTCTAGTAATGAGATTGTAGTAGGTACAGTTAAAAAGTCTTGACGTTTTCAAGTCTAGAAAACCTTCCTCCAGAGTCCCCCCCCCAACCCTTCTCCTTTCTCTTCTGAAGAATTTCCTGTTGGATAGAAACCTCAGGCCTCTAAAATTCCTATGCGATGTTTCTCTTTCATTTTCTGTTGATCTTTGACCCCACTGAAGACTGGAGGATAAATTCAATACCTTATATTTTTTCTTCTTCTTCTTCAGCTGTTAAGTCTATTAAGAAACAACATCTTGTGGAGATCAGGTCAATGGGTAACCCTCCTCCCCTTGTCAAGGTAGCTCTGGAATCTATCTGCTTCCTCCTGGGTGAGAGCAAGACTGACTGGAAATCTATCCGATCTGTCATCATTAAGGATAACTTCATCAGCACCATCGTTAACTTCAGCACAGAGGACCTACGGTGAATATGGAACTCCGTTTTTTTTCTGTCGTCTGTGCATATCTGAAAGCTATATTTTGTATTTGAGTTGAAATTTTGTGTCACTCCAACTAAGCCATGCATAATTTTTGATGCGTTTTTACATAACCCCTCAAATCTAACTATGAGAATATATATGTTGTTAACAATCGGTCGGGCTGCTCTCAGTCAGAGACTTATGAGCCGGTAAATCCAATTCAAGGAATTTTTTTTCATGTCCCACACATTTGATATCAAGCTTAATTTTTCCCCAGCAAAAAAGAATTGACATTTTTGCCTAAAGTTGGATCATTCCATCTGCGTTATCTATCCTAATACCAATCCTGTATGTATGCCATCAACAGGTTGTGGCAATGTCAATCTCAACATAAAGCTTCATTCTTCTCTCTTTTCTCAATAATTTCAAATTTTGTTGTCAAGTAACAGATTTCCGTTCCAAAATTAACCTGTCTCTCTTTGCGCTTTTCTTTCAGAGACGACCTCCGTTCCAAGATGAAGAGTAAGTACATGTCTAACCCAGACTACAACTTTGAGAAGATGAACAGAGCCAGTGCTGCTTGTGGACCTATGGTCAAATGGGCCATAGCTCAGGTAAGATATCCAGCAAACTATCAAAAATTTTTCCTCTGTTTACAAGTGAAACACTGAATGATAAACTGAGGCATATGATTTGTCTGTTGGTGACTTGGTTAAACAACGTGGCGTTCTTTGCAGTATTAATAGTGCAGTCACAACTGTGAAAGGTGAACAAGTCAGATTCATATAAAATGTCATTGTCTGCCCACAGATCTACAACACTTTCATATCAGGTAGCCTTCTTAGTGTATAAAACTTGTGACAGAGCTGTTTAATACTATTGTTAAATGTTAAGGTTCATTGGCATCTATTAGTAGTCTTTATTTGACTTGTAGTAGTAGACTTGGTGTGAATCTGGTGGGTAGAAATGGTGCATGTTTTTGTAACTTTTTTAAAAACACTAATTTTAACCTGCATCTTTGGTATTGCTTGACATGAATCAGAATGATTTTTGAAATCTGTCGGTTAATTTAAAAAAAAAAGAGGTAACGATTCTAGATGTTTTGCAGTGTTTATCAGCCAAAATGAACTGTTGTTCAACAGGAAAGTAGTCTTAAGGTTGATGAGTTGCGATTCCCCCCTCCCTCTGCGATGTGGTTCGATGTGCTTATAAAGAGATACCCTCTTTCTCTAAAGTAGTTACCAAACAATGACAGTAGATGTATTTTAATGTTTATGGTTTTTTATTACGAGAACCTTGTCATAACAGATAAATGTCCTTGGCATGAACTCTTTCATAGTTGTGAGTCCATGCTCAGATGAATACTAACAATATTTTAGATGGTGCTTTGTAGACAACCTGCAATTCGAACTGAAATGCATCCTTAATCTTTTCATCAGATCGAGTACTCTGAGATGTTGAATAAAGTGGAACCTCTCAGAAGCGAACTCTCCCGTCTGGAAGGAGAAGCGGACAAGAACAAACAGAAGCAGGAGCAGGTGAACAGGCTCGTTGCCGAGCTGGAGAAGAGCATCACGAAATACAAGGAGGAGTATGCACAGCTCATCAGCCAAGCCCAGGCTATCAAAGCCGACCTTGAAGCAGTCGAGATCAAGGTCAGTAGCGCACAAAAACAGAGTTGAGAGGTTTGGCTTAGGCTTAAGACAGGCCAGTTTATCTTGTCATGCTGTCAAATGAAACCGGAATAAACAAAAAACCAAAGACACTTCGTTTAGGCTTGTCACATGTTCATAAGAGATGTACCTTGGTTGGTCCTAAACCAACTTTACATATTGAAATTTATACCTGAAGTTTCTGACAATTGATTTTACAGTGTGATGTTATGCTGTTTAGCATTCCTTGGGCCATGAAAAACTCAAAAGATGATGTTTATGTTTAACTCTCTTGCGAAATGATCAGAAAGACCAAAAACTAAATGTTGAGTCAGATGAAAGACAACATTGTCGTTTCTTACATATAGATGTTACGAATGCAACAGAAAACTTGTCCTGTCATTGTAAAGTGAGAATCAAACACTATCCCAATTTTAAAAGAACCATGTACCTCAACATATATGTATCTATTGTACCATACATGTACCATATATATACCATACATGTACCTCAACATATATGTACCTATTGTACCATACATGTACCATATATGTACCATACATGTACCTCAACATATATGTACCTATTGTACCATACATGTAACATGTATGTACCATACATGTACCTCAACATATATTCTGTGTTCATCTATCAAAAGTGAAGTCTGGAGATAATGTATATTTTTTTTGTTTCCGTTGAACAGGTGAACCGTAGCACAGCACTGCTGAGGAGTCTCTCCAGCGAGAGAGATCGCTGGGAGGGTTCTAGCGAGTCCTTCCAAAACCAGATGTCCACCATTCTGGGTGATGTCCTCTTGTCAACAGCCTTCATGGCTTATGCTGGATACTTTGATCAACACATGAGGCAGAACCTCTTCAGCAGCTGGGCTGCCCATCTGCAAGAAGCTAGAATCAAATTTAGACCAGACATTGCTAGAGTTGAGGTGAGTATTAAATAGGAAAATAAGAAAGGTTTTGTTTACCTCTCTAGACCAGTTGTTCTCAATGAGTTATATAACAAGGGCCAGAGAGAAACAATGGTTGGAGCAAAGAGCCAGCCAGGATCAAACTCTCAAATTGATATTGAGCAATCTGCATGTTAGGGTGCTCAAGCCTAAGCTGTTAAAGGTCGAGAGACACGTAGCAGATTCCCTTCAAACTTGCCCATATTGAGAAGCTATATATCAAAATACTATACTCCAAATTTGGAGTTCCACGATTGTTTCTTTGCCGTTTTAATTATGTTAATTACCAAGCTCATCCCATAAGATGATGGACGTCATGGGGGGAACTACCACTGTGGCCAAACTAATATTTAATTTAAGCGAGACAAGGTAAGAATTGAGGAGAGTGGTAAGAAGATAAATTGAGGTTAGATAAGAGGTACATAGGTAGATTCACGAAAGTAATTAATTACTGCAATGTGTTCTGTGTACTTCTTTATTCTTGTATCAAACTAAAACATGATTGTGTCTTTCAAAATTTACAAAAGTTAGTGCATATAAAAAAATGATTGATTCTTTTGGAGCCTGTTGCTTCCTGCTAATTCTAAAACAATAATAGACGATAAGTTGCTTTCGTGGAGGGTACATCGAATTGTGCTCACTGGAAGTATCCCGACCATTTCTCATAATTATCATCACATGAGATACTCTGACCAATACCCTTTGGTTTTCTTTTAGTACCTGTCTAGCGCAGACGATCGACTAGCCTGGCAGGCTAACGCCCTGCCCACGGATGACCTTTGCACCGAGAACGCCATCATGCTGAAGCGGTTCAACAGATATCCTCTGATCATCGATCCGTCCGGTCAAGCAACAGAATTCATCATGAACGAATACAGAGATAAGAAAATCAGCAAAACCAGGTATTGAAACCAACACAATTATGTAAATTGTATGCAAATGAGCTTATCATTAGAATACAGAACCGAGTGGCAGATGGTACTCGAACTGAACAACCACGTCTACAAGTTTTGAATCAGGTTCTGCAATGTTAGGGTCAACATGTCACACGACGTACAGATGTAGATTCTACCTCCCACCGTGGTTTGAAGACGAGTTCAGTCCTGTCATAGAATGACTTTGTAAAAATACATATATGCTGTGAAAATACATAATAAATGCTTACATTTGTGGAAGGATTATAATTGAATATCGCATGTTCCTTTGTTTTACAGTTTTCTGGACGACGCTTTCCGCAAGAATCTTGAGAGTTCCCTTCGATTTGGAAATCCGTTGCTGGTTCAGGTAAATTTTGTTCCCTCTTCTACCCTCCCCCCTCCCCTACCCACTACATGGGTCGTGATATGTCTCCTTCCCTTCCTGGCTGAACAGACGTTAGAAAAGGTTGGTTGGTAAGCCCTTAATGAAATTTTGTTTAATTAATTATACAGTGACTAACAGTTTTTGATTGTCTTTGTGCAGTTTTGTAATGGTATTATACAGTTTAGTTTGACATTAATTCACATTTTTTTTTCTCAATCTAGATTGACTGTGTTTGGTTATAGCTATTTTGTTTTTCACACTGGTGCAGTAAAATACTGTTACCCTGGTTACCATGTTTAAGTTGGTTCTAGAATCCAGTAAGTCATGTTCTTAGCAAGAACAATGCAAGATAACATGCTTTTTTCTCTTTCGTCAAGGACGTGGAGAACTACGATCCAATCCTCAACCCTGTCTTGAATCGAGAAGTTCGTCGCACAGGAGGCAGAGTGCTGATCAGTCTCGGAGATCAAGATATCGATCTGTCCCCCTCATTCATGATATTCCTTTCGACCAGAGATCCAACAGTAAGTTTCTTCTTTTTTGTAGCCTTTGACTCTCCTTCAGATGCATCGCAGTTAAGTAATGCATCGCAGTTTAGTTATGCATCACAGTTTAGTAATGCATCGCGGTTTACCACTGCATCACGGTTTACGTAATGCATCACGGTTTAGTAATGCATTGCGGTTTAGTAATGCATCGCGGTTTAGCAATGCATCGCGGTTTAGTAATGCATCGCGGTTTACGTAATGCATCACGGTTTAGTAATGCATCACGGTATAGTAATGACTACAAGACATTGTTATTTTGAATATTTTGTTATTCAGCAGCTGACTTACTAATCAGATAAAAAAACAGTAGTGAAGATAAAAATATTGAGCAGGTATAATATATTAGGTTTGTCTGGATTTAACCTATTTCCTTTGGAGACCGAATAAAACCTTAAGTGATTGACTGATGACATTGTGAAAACTGTCTTCTTGCCATCTTATATATGTATTGCTTCAAATGAATTCATAAGCTGTTATCTTGCTAAGAATTATTTCTTCATGTAAATGAATGTATGCCAAAGATCAAAATAATGTCAGTAGTAATTGCTGATGTCAATCTTCCTTTTCTTAAGGTTGAGTTCCCACCAGACATCTGTTCCAGGGTGACCTTTGTGAATTTCACTGTGACCAGAAGCAGTTTACAGAGTCAGTGTCTCAACCAGGTATGTCATTCTTCATCGCCTCTCCTGTGGATTGGAGAATAATTGATGGGAGCACTCCTTTTGTGGTGTGAGCGGCAGAGTTATTGATCATTCCAAGATGCCCCAAGAGTGCATTTTAAAGCAGTTGCCAAGTGTTTGCTTTCATCTGTCACTTCTTGTGATCTCTTGCTTGCTTGTGTTTTGTTACCATTTCTAATTTCTTATTAGTTTCATTCATAAATAACTCGGCAATATTGATACATGTTGAATAAATAGCCTTTCAAGCGCTTTGCAACGCTGTATTAAGCGCTATATAAGTGTAATTTATTATGATTATTTTTCAATGTTTTGTCGATGCTCCATTTGTTTTAGGTACTGAAAGCCGAGCGACCTGATGTGGATGAGAAGAGAGCGGACTTGTTGAAACTCCAAGGTGAGTATCAGGAGAAACATTTGCATGTTACTATGATAAGATTTAGTACTCTTTTGTCTTTTCTCTTAAGTCATTGCATATTCATGAGATGTATTGTTGAAACATTTAAGTGGAGTTGAAGTCTATAAGGATGTGTTTTTAGTTCTCTACATTTTGATTTTTCAATAAAACAGGTGAATTCCACTTGCGTTTACGCCACCTGGAGAAATCTCTCCTTCAAGCTTTGAACGAAACCAAGGGGCGAATCCTGGATGACGACAGGTGAGAAATTAAAAGCTTTGTGTCCTAGAGTCCAAAAGTCATGTATGAAATTCAGTTAATATGGAAACATTGTAAAGATTGTATTAACACCTTTATATTTCTTTATGAAATGCTACGGTTTCATGATTGGCCCTCGCAACTTCTCATTCAGCCACATATGCTTTCATTTCTGTGACCTGTCAGCTGTCACTTCTTCTGTCACATTGTGGGTGCTGTCACTAGCTGTAAACTGTGACTGTACTTGAGCTGGTTTTTGCACAAGGTAATGACTATGTTCTCCCTGTGCAGAATCATCACCACTTTGGAGACACTGAAGAGAGAGGCAGCGGAGGTGATGAAGAAGGTGGAGGAAACAGACGAGGTGATGGCAGAGGTTGAGATGGTCTCACAGCAGTACCTCTACCTAGCTCAGTCCTGTAGCAGCATCTACTTTAACCTAGAGGCCCTCAACCTGGTAAGAATAGAGCAGTTATAGCGTCATGACAGAGAGAAATGGAAGAGTTGGGTTTGGGGGAGGGATGAGAGGGAATGGGTTTAAGATCTACTTTAACCTAGAGGCCCTCAACCTGGTAAGAAGGGAGCAGTTATAGCTCAGACTTGAGAGAAATGGAAGGGTTGGGGGAGGGGGAGGATGGAGAGGAAATTGGTTTCACCTGGAGGCCCTCAAGCTGGTAAGAATGGTGAAATGAAGTACCTATGGGGAGAGGGTTTGGGTCGGGGGGGGGGGGGTTTGAGATGGTCACCACAGTACCTCTATCTACAAGCTGCAGCAGAATTCTCTTTAACGTAGAATCTCTCAGCTTGGTAAGGCCGGTAAGGGGGGGGGGGGGAAGGTGGGCAGAGACTATTCCTCACAGTACCCGTCTAGCTGAATCTTGCAGCAACATCTAGAGGCCGTCAGTCTTGTAAGCCCGATTAGATGATAAGAATTGTGTTTTAATAGCTGTATGAAGCTACCTCTACAGATGAAAGAATTTCACTGGCAAATGAGTTTCTTTTAGCTGGGATGACTTTTGTATTGACCTAATCCTCTGTTAATTTTGTTTTCTTGTGCAGGTGCATTTCTTGTACCAGTACTCATTACAGTTCTTCTTGGACATCTTCAATGCTGTTCTATCAGAGAACTCCAACCTCCAAGGAGTGACCGAGCACAGCTCCAGACTGTCTATCATCATCAGGGATCTATTCCAGGTATGTGAAACCATTCTCATCCATCATGAATTTAATAATTACATTTCATGTTTTTTTCTCTTTCATCTTACATTTTTTTTTGTCTCCAAAAATGCTGCAGATATACACTGAATGTCTTTGCAATCAACCAAATCAAGCAATGTTATTCAAATTTGATGGAGAAACATAGAACGATACTTAAATTTTTTACGTAACGTTCGTCAAGTCTTTGTTATATCACAAAGGTCGGGTACGTAAATGTATGAGACTTGTGGATTATTCCATTCGCAAAATAGAAGAGTAACTAGTCCTACTGACGTAATGAACATAACCTGATACAAGCTTAAGTAGGTGTGTCTTTATGTTAAAGTGATTAACCATCTAACCAGTTAAACAGGGGTCTTCTTTTTTTCTCTCTCTCTCTCTTACCTAGATCTCATACAGTAGGGTAGCAAGAGGAATGCTACACCAGGACCGGATACTCTTCGCTGTTCTCTTGTCAAAGATCCACCTTAAAGGCATAGCAAGGTACAAAGTACAGGAAATTCATCTCCCTTATTAAACTCAAAAATTTCCAAAATGTAAACTAAAAAATACAAAAATTATTTAATTATTCATTTAACTTCAACTTTATATTCAATTATTGAAATATTTGTTATTGCCAGTTTTGAGATAGTAAAACCATTTTTTTCTATTTACGGAATGTTTCTTTCTCGTAGTGAACCAGAGTATGCAACAGAATTCCAGCATTTCTTGCGGGGTAACGAAGCCAGCCTCCAGACAGGTAGCAGTCCCAAGATGGAGGGACTAACCTCCGACCAAGTCGAGGCCATGTTCCGCCTCGCAAACCTACCTGCGTTTGACGGAATGCCAGAATTTGTCCAGAGCAACAGCGTGAGTTTCTTTGTCATGTTTTTGTACAGTTTAATAAAAAGTTATTTAATAGTTAAAGGTGACAAGAATATCATCTACCATTCACATCAGTTCAAAAGTTCATGGCATAAAAGAAAAACATTAACGATGGTAAACAACTCATTATTGAAAATGATGTCAGATATTATCTTATTAATCAAATAATTAAATAATATTATAAACTATCACACTAAACTACTTCCTAAAAAGTTGAATCCCATTATAGAGTAAAGAATCCAATTCAAGTTGATAACATGAAATGTTTGGTGATAGTTTTTGTATCACTTCATAAATAAATCCCCATCATACCCCTTATATAGTGTTTGATTGATAGAAGTGTTTGGTAGTTCATAAATTCATTAACACCATGACAGCGTGCAAGCGAGGAGACTGTTAAGAATTCTGTTTATCTTTATTTTGTAGTTTATTAATAATTCATGCAATGCTTAAAAACTTATGCTTTTATATTTGACTAACAGTTTCATAACATTACTTTTCTAATAACTTAATGAAGGTGGAGCAATTCTGCTACATCTAACGTCAAAGAGGATTAAGAGCAGCGAGAGATGGAATGGGCATCTCTGGTACAATGCTTTATTTACTCATGCGATGCTTAAACATGTCAATTCTTTACGAATATTTTCAAATTCATACCAAATGCTGCAGCCTATAGATTTTCATCTTTTCTATAAAAGTTAGTGCCATTTGATGAAGAAATAATGGATTTTCAATGTTCGCAAAGATGTATTGAATGAAGGCATAAATGTCGTTGAACGTATGTGGACATCGATCACTCCCATCTTGTAGAATGAATTTTAAGGAAGAAATAGAAAGTGACTGTCCTGATCTGTGTTACTTTGAAAGACTAATTTATGACCCCATGTATCATAGAACACTTAGAGAAATTCTCATCCAAGATCATTTTTGCTCAAACATACTCCCATTACAATCTTCAATTCAACAAAGTATTAAACATACCACCCCTCCACCTTACCCCCTTCCCCTATCCCATACTGCCTCTACCATTTCCTGAATTGCTATTTAGATCCCATATTTACTCTTTTATCATTGAATCATGCAGTTCTCTATATTAACACAGTTTATTTGATTCGTAGTTTTGTATATTTCAAATCATGGAAGTGAGATGTCATTTATTGCTTTACAATTTCATTTCTCTGACATTGTGGTGTTAGTCCTCAGACAGATTCGGAGAGGTTTCAATAATGGTTAGTAGCTGGCCGTTCAAATCCTTGTTCAACCACCTTCATCAGAGGAACAAAAAAAAAAAAAAAAAAACCTTTTTGCTTCAAGCTTCAAGCTTTTTTATCAAGAAAATGCACCTCCCCATTTTTTTTTGGCTTGCAGTTCTAGTTATTTTTGCTTGATACATGTAAGACATTATTGGCCGTATACGTTATATACAGATAAAATGATGGTAATGGTTGTGGTCAAATTCCAATTGAAAAAATAAAATGTCTCCAAATATTTGCTTTGCCATTTCCTCTATTCTTTTAACTTTAATGCAACTCATTCATGCTGTTCTCCCAAGTGTCAATTATTTAAAAATAATTGTAAATTTGATTCTCCTTTCTTTTTTTTCTCTCTCATAATTTTGTATGTTTGTGTGTGTGCACTTGTTTCAATGTGTAGTATGGTAAGGTTAATTAAATAAAGGTGTTTAAAGCATAGGGTAGTCTGTAATCACAGCAAAACTTTGCCTGGTAAATGCTGGTATGAGTTGGAGTACAAGGCTCCAAAGTATGAGTACATGCTGCATGAATTTACAAAATGTCCTGAGTTGAAGTACAGAACCAGGAGAGTGAGTACAAGTACAGGCAACTAGACTAGAGTATTGAGTACCAGTACGGTCTCGCTACAAGACTGATAGATATACACTTTATTCTGAATGCACTGCTTCACTCAAACTACTTCTTAAAAAAACGAGGCAATCGTCTGGGGTACCACCTTTGGTATGTTTTTTATTGTTTTGAAATTCAACTGGTCACGTTAAGATTGGTTTTAAGATTTTACACAACCCTTGCACGGAATGTGACTTCAATTCCCCCCTTCTTTCCCAGGCAAATTTGGACTTTCTTAAAATTGTCTTTAGTGCAATTGGACGCAATTTCTCCATCTCAATTTTTTTTTTATTTATCTATTATATTTTACTGATGCAAAATAGACATGGTCTCCAATGTCTGGAAGAGTAAATTGCCCTCACAATTCTAGTCTTTTCACAGCCGTTTTGGGTGTTTTTCTTTTCTTTTTCTTTTCCTTTTTATCTGTTTATTTTTATTTTTATTTATTTTTTATGAGGGAGGAAATCTGAAGTTAGACTCATTGGTATTGTCAGAGTTCTAAATGTAGAATGTATTGTCTACAATTGACCACAGGTGTAGTCACCAGAATTTTTCTAAATTGTCTAAATCTCTCGTTATTTGTTACTTTACTTTTTTATCTTCACCCCTTGTCTGTTTTGACCAGTATTAAGAAGTTACATGAAACTAATGAAACAATTCCAGAAAGAAATCTTCATTTCAACATCATGCCGAGGGATTTAACACTGTGGTCAATTCATATTACTGCTAGTATAACTGATTAATATGTATAATAGTTTAGTGATTGAATAGCCTGAGAATCTGATGCTATTCATAGTTAAATAGCATCGCAGCTTTAAATAGCATAATGCATGAGTATTATGCACACAGCTAGTTGTGTCAGTGATTGGTCAATCTAAGGAGACCAGAACGTCTTCTCTAAGTAAACGTACGGTTGCTACGTCATCGTCATATGGACATCAAACTAGTCGTAGGTGTCTATACTGATAGGTAGAATGGATTTCAGAATATGCAGACCGAGTGAGATTGAATCAATTAAGTCTCTTCTTTTTTTGTACTTACACAGGAATTCCGAAAGTGGATGGCCTTGGACACACCGGAGCAGTCTGTACCAGTCTGTTGGAAGGAAGTTGTAGCATTGAGTAAGTTGCTTACCAGCGAGAGTTTTTGTTATAATGCAGTGACTTAAGTTGACAGGAATATATTTTCATTTCATTTCTCTTCTAAAACTCTAGTGAGCTTAACTGAGTCACAACACTCCCTACTTACAAAAGGAAAGACAAAACTTGTTAATACATATTACCCATTCCCCCTCCTCTTCCCACAAAACAGGTGCAACCAAACCCCATCTCCCTACCTCTCTACTCCAACCAACTCATACATGAGTGTTGATGTACATAAAACCCACTCATGCATTAGTGTTGATTATACATAAAACCCACTCATACATGAGTGTTGATGTACATAAATTCCATTGAAGTATAAAAAACCCACTCATACATGAGTGTTGATGTATATAAACCCAATTCATACATAAGTGTTTAAGTATATAAATGAGTGTTGATGTACATAAAACCCACTCATACAGTGAGTGTTGAAGCACATAAACCCACTGAAGTATATGAAACCCACTAATAAATGAGTGTTGAAGAATATAAAACCCACTCATACATGATTGGATGTATGTAAACCCACTCATACAGTGAGTGTTGAAGCACATAAACCCACTAAAGTATATAAAACCCACTCATACATGAGTGTTGAAGTATATAAAACCCACTCATACATGAGTGTTGATTTACATGAAACCCACTCATGCATTAGTGTTGATGGTACACATAAAACCCACTCATACATGAGTGTTGAAGTCCACATAAAACCCACTCAAACATGAGTGTTGAAGTACATAAAACCCACTCATACACGATTGTGGAAGTACATAAAACTCACTCATGCATGGGTGCTGAAGTATGTAGAACCCACTCATCTGTGAGTATGTAAAACCCATGCATAAGTGAGTATATAAAACCCCTCATATGTGATTATATAATACCCACTCATGTGAGTATTTAAAACCCACTCACACTGTTTTCTTTAAATTAAGGTCCCATTGGCAAGGCTCTGTACCAGCTGTTGGTCATTCAGGCATTCCGACCTGACAGACTCTTGGCTGTGGTCAATCAGTTCATAGTGACCGTCTTTGGCGAACAGTTTGCCCATACAGCAGAACAAGAAATGGATCTAGCAAGCATCGTAGAGAATGAGGTAAGTGGGGGAGGTTTTCTCTTTTCATCCTGCAAGGTCCCGTACACCATTCCAAAGGAAAACATATAGAAAAAGATCCTGGTTGCTGATACATTTTCGGATAAAATCTTGGAGATGTTGTCTTGAATAGCAAGTTTTATTCATCTTCATCATCATTGATCAATCATTAGTATTCTTGGCCAGCATTATTTTGAATGAATTTCTCTGATTTGACCATTCTTGGTTCCTTGACAGGTTAAAAGCCAGACCCCTATCCTGATGTGCTCTGTACCTGGATATGATGCCAGCGGTAGAGTCGATGATCTTGCAGCTGAAACCAATAAGAGCATTACTTCTATTGCCATTGGTAAACAACTTGTTTTTACTTTGAGGTTTTTTTTTTAGGTTGGAAGACTACTTAAGAATTTATAAACTTACTGCTTCTTATCATTTATTGAAGATAACATATCCCATAACAACTATCACATATTATGTATACAGTATTAATCCACTCATCTTGTGTCAGCACCCCCCCACCCCTCCCCTCCCCTCTGACCCTTCCCCTCTCTGTCAGCCGTCCCCTTGAAGATAATGGATCTTAATATTAAGGTATATTTTGTGCCTCAATGAATAAGTTAGAAAGGAAGGAGTTGAACTAAAGACTCTTTCAGGTACATTTTACAACTAAAGAATTTTAAATTTCAAATTTCAGTATCCACCTAAACTTATTAGAAGTAACATTCTTATTTGAATCACCACTAGAAATTGCCAATTCATCCTCATGCATCATTTTTAATTTTTAATTTTTTTTTTCCTTGACCAGGTTCTGCGGAAGGCTTCAGCCAAGCTGACAAGGCAATTAACTCAGCCACGAGGTCTGGGAAGTAAGTGAAGGATTCCTCACAATTATAAACTAAATAATAAAGTACAGCACACATGTCCAGTATTTGATTTACTGAAAATTAGTTTCCTAACCATCTTCTACCGCATCAGTGATTGGTTAATCCACAAGTTGGTCTTGTTTGATGTTTTTACATGAATCATTCGCTTTGCCTCTATTCACCTGTCAGGATGCTAGTCTTTTAACTTGTGCCAATGATATCAAGGTCCAATAGTATGAAATTGAGCACAGTTGTTATTATTATTATTATGGTTTTTGGTTCCTTGCTTTTTGCAAAGCAAGGAACCTATGCATTCAACTTGGCGTATGTGTGTGTGTGTGTGTGTGTATGTGACGCTTGGCTTGTGTACACGATATCTCAATAAGGAAACGATGTATCATGATCCAACTTGGTGGGTGGATAGCACATAGTAAGAGGAAGATCCCTATTGTTTTTGGTGCCCGCAAAGGTCACCAAAGGTCAGTTATGGTCCAAAAACCCAAAATATTAAAACTGCAATAACTCCTGGTGCCAATGTGTGACAGGGTTGATATTTTGGGACAAGTTGTGAACTGGTTAGGGGAACATTTTGAAATTTAACAGTCATGTGATCTGAGGTCACAAAAGGTCAATTAATGTTAAAAAACGAGTATTTTTGCGATAACTTGAGAACGAATTGTCCGTTAGGGTTGGGAGTTGCTTAAATGTAATCCAATTGTCGACCCGCATCTGGGTGACCCTTGACCTCAATTTGACCTCTGGTGACCTTTAAGTGTTTTGGGGATTTTTACAGTTTCGATGCTATTTTCAGATGTCAAAGGTACCTTCCGATCATAAATATCATTAGGTTGACCCCCGTGTGACCTTTGTGTGCGAAGTAATATGGGATCAAAGTTTTCGGTCGGAGTTAGGATGGCTGTACAGACTTGTCGTGTTGATTTTTGGAATCAAGAGATCAAACTACATCTGAAACCAAGGTCAAAAGGTCAAAGGTCACATTAGAAAAAATGTGCTTATTTTGGGAGAAAACGGGCGAAAAAGAAAATGTTTGGTTTTGATGCTAGATTTGGATATCAAAGGTACCTTCCGATCAAAAATGTCAATGGGTTGACCCCAGGTGGCCATTGTGTGTAAAGTTATATGAGGTCAAAGTTAATTTTCAGACATTTAATGCAATAACTCCCAGTGCCAAGGTGTGACATGGTTGATATTTTGGGACAAGTTGCAAATGGTATAGGGGAATATTTTCAAACTTAACGGTCATGTGATCCAAGGTCACCAAAGGTCAATTAATGTTAAAAAACTAGTATTTTGGGGGAGAAAATGGGCAAAGAAAAAATATTTGAATTTTTACAGTTGTTGACCCGCTTGTAGGTGACCTTGTATTTCTTACATTTTCGACGCCATATTCAGATCTCAAAAGTGCCTTCCAATCAAAAATCCGATCACAATTTGTGATCACAAAGTGTTGGCTATAGTGTTGGTTACTTTATGGGTACATGTAGGACCACAATTACTTGGACTATTTGAGCCCAATCTTGCTATGATAATATTATGTGTATTGTCATATACCCCTACGCAAGGAACCACAGTGCCCTTGGGCTCTTGTTGTTTGGTTTGTCTTTAATATTGTAAAAATAAAGTTTCTTTTATCCAAGGCTGACATGATTCAGAGCCGTGTCATGTATCCAAAGTGGGGGTCGTTACACTTGTTGGGTCCCCCTCCTCCCCCCTCCCCCCCAAAAAAAATGGAGGGTCACCATGAACAAATTGGAAGAAAGTTTACATTGCTGATATTTGTGGCAATAAAATAAGTGGACAAATTTCAAATATAAATTTCTTCAAAAGTTTGCAAAATATACCAAGATTTTGGAAACAAAGCACTTTTAATCATAGAAGAATTTCTCAAATGGGGAAGGAGGATATACCTAATCCATGTAGACCCGATGTCACCAAGGGGTCATCAAGATAGGCGAAGGTGGTAATAATGAGTCACCAAGCAAAACAGTTTGAATACCAGGGCTGCATCAGCATGTGTGACAAGCCTAACTGGCCATGTTCTTGTCATTCTATTGTGGGTTTTCCTTTCCTCATGAAGTAATCTGTGAAAGTGTTGTTATGATACAGTCTTCTAACGACCGTCGCAAATTTTGTTTCCACCTCAGATGGGTGATGTTGAAGAACGTACACTTAGCTCCACAGTGGCTGATACAGCTGGAGAAGAAGCTCCACAGTCTCTCGCCGCACGCTAACTTCAGACTCTTCCTCACCATGGAGATCAACCCTAAGGTAAAATGGATTCATCATCACCATTATAACTACTACAAGACAGCAACTAATTTACATCTAAACCCTGCTGAAAACTAGTGATACCAAACTGAAATAACCAACAGAAACTTTCAAAAGCTCTCTGAGCGACTAGTTCATCTGCCTGGTATTGTATCTGTTAATGGATCAAGAGTTCACTCAGTTTAAAGGGGTTTAATCCTTTGTCTGTGTCGGGGAGGGGAGGGGGGACGAGGGGTGTCGGACAGGTCAAGGAGATGGATGGCTGAGTAAACTGCCAGTGTTGGTATGGACAAACACTGTCTGTGCTAAATATGAATCTATAGTTTCAATATATATTATGAATGGCCTCTTTCCGCATCGATCATGTTGAACTTAACGTTCCAAAGTTAAACAAATCATTAAAATTCTTTTATAATCAGTTCAGATTGGTTATCTATGTCTATCTGTCCTGGTATCAGTTTTATGGTGGTGTGTGTGTCATTCCTGTAACTATCGTCGTCAGTGCCATGGTTTGTTCTTATGTTAAAATGTTGCGGTTTAAAATCTGCAAACACTTTCAAATTCTTTAACCACGGTCTTAAGTGGAACCGATGATCCTAGAGTATCGTCGCGTCATAACATAATGTCTGTGTCACTCTCAACAGATCCCTGTCAATATGCTGAGAGCAGGGCGTATCTTCGTCTTTGAGCCTCCTCCAGGAGTGAAGGCCAATCTCTTGAGGACATTCAACACCGTTCCTGCCTCTCGCATGAATAAGGTAATGTATGAAAAGTAACATTCTGTGATATGATGATACTGGGGTAGCTACCCTAAAGCAGTTAGTGAAAGTTGTGGTTCACGCCTGACATGGAGACAACCGGTACATATTGTATAATTTGATAATAGTATGAAGCATTGGTAGGTATAAATGAAAATCACAACTTATTTTATAGTCACTTCATTTGTTATCTCCTTCCCAGAAAGAAAAAGGGAAAAAAAGGTAAAAGAATGGGGAGGAGTTTTGCTTGTTAGTCATTTTGAAAAAGAATGACTATATTAGCAGAGAGTTAACTATTTCACAATCTATAACTGGTAAAAAAGTTAAAAAGGGTGAATCCTCACTGTGGACATTAGTTCGTATTACGTTGAGGTCGTTGTTTCATGGTAGCTCACCTATGTCTTCTGCCTTGTAAAATGTGATTAACGTAAGAATGTCAGGGTGGGTGACTGCTCAAGAGAGAGATATAAGGATAATCCTACGCAGCCTGTAGCCCCCCCCCCCTCCCGAGTGTCCTACTTTTAATCTCACCCAGTGCTTAAGTTGAAAGTGGCTATTAGTAGAAGATTTAATAAGTGAAATGCAAGCATTTCTGCCATTTCTGTAGGCTCCCAGTGAGAGAGCCCGCCTCTACTTCCTGCTCGCATGGCTTCATGCCATAGTTCAAGAACGTCTGGTCTACTCGCCAATCGGATGGGCCAAGAAGTACGAATTCAGCGAGTCAGATCTTAGATGCGCATGTGACACACTGGACATCTGGATCGATACAGTTGCTAAGGTTAGTCATTCACTGGAATGAATTTTAAAGAGCCACGGTTGTTGAATAGTTGTGTATGTACAATGATGACTTTTAAAGGGCCATGGTTGTTGAATTGTTGTGTAAGTACAATGACCATATTTCTGGTCACGGTTCTGATGTTTCATAAAGAATACGGTGCATTGTTATTTCACACTATATTTATAGTTTAAGGTAGATTGTGATTTCCAGTTTTGAAGGATAATTATGTTATTTTTATGCAGTATTCATAACACATCATTGATTTCTCTCATCTAATACTTTTCTCCCCATTGACTTGTATGCATTGTAACATTCCTGTTCAATACTCTGATGATCATTAGGGTGTCCGTTTATAAAGCGGGAGGCCTGGGTTCGAATCCTGGTGGAGGCTGGAAGTTTTTTCACTCATTACGATTTCAATTATATATATAGACATATATATATGTTTTTCTTTTCGTTTACTTGAAATTATGTGTGATCTTTGGTGATTAAACATAGTGAAGAATTCGTCTCTGTATCTTGAGGTTATTTCCAGTAGCATGTCATCAGTCCGGTCTGACTTAACAATTTATATTTTTGAAACATCTTTCTCGGTTGCAGGGCCGTTCTAACCTGCCCCCTGACAGGGTTCCCTGGGATGCTATGAAGACATTGCTGTCTCAGTGTATCTATGGTGGACGGATAGATAACGACTTTGATCAGGTATGATGGGGAAGGCCCATTAATCCAACAAAAATACCATAAAGTTCTCTCTCAGTAATTTACTTTATCTGTATCCTTCAAGTGTTTACCGGAGAGTGTTTTGTGTACAATGGCTGTTATTACCAAGAAAATCAGATTTCCAGGATTCAATAAATGAAATGAATGAATGAATAAATAAATAAATGAAAACAATTTTTATTTACCAATTGAATATATCCTCATGATTTAAACCTTACTGATTATTGCCAACAATTTGAGCTTACATGATTTAAAAAGGACTAGAAAAATAAACCAACATTTGTGAAAAGTGCAGATGTTTTGGGGTTAGTTGTTGTCCTCTTCCATTGAAAATATTCATAACTAATTAATATTAAAAGAAATTGAAATAATAATTATGATTCTTATTTTTTTTTAATGACAAGGTTAAAATATCTAAGCAGATTGAAGGATAGTAGGAAGTATAGTGTTTTAATAGGAAACATTCCATGTTAAAAGAGGAAAGTAATTTGAATAACTGATTATTAGCCAAATTACACCTGCCTTGGACCATACTGTTGTGGAATTAATCACCGTTCATTAAAGTCAGCATTTCGTCAACTCATTTTCTATTTTCCATCTTTTCCGTCGATCGATGACCACAATGTTACTTTGATTTCTTCAGCGTCTGTTGACATCCTTTGTTGAGAAGTTGTTTACTGCCAAGAGTTTTGACGCCGAGTACCCTCTCATCGCGGATGGACCCAAGGGGAAGAGTATTAACATACCAGACGGTACCAGGTAACTAACTGTGTGTTATTAGTATTGTTTTTCATTCTCATACATACATACATACGTACAAATATACATACATACTTACACCCATACTTACCATAGACATACATACTCGCATACATACATACATACACACACACATACAAATATAAATACATACGTGCATACAGGCATACATACTTACATGCAGACATACAAACATACATACAAACAAATATACATACATACATACAAATATACATACATACGTGCACACATACTTACATGCAGACATACATACTCGCATACATACAGCTGTATTTGCGTTGATGAACACCTAAAGCTATGATCCTAATCTCTCCGCAGACGTGAGCAGTTTGTGCAGTGGGTCGAGGCACTACCAGACAACCAGACGCCTTCGTGGCTGGGCCTACCAAACAATGCTGAGAAAGTCCTGCTCACCACCCAAGGTTAGCTTGTTGCATTCAACTTATTAATTCATTATAATAAAAAGTTAACAGTATTTCCAAATTGAGAGGTTTATACCAGTGTTGAAATCCCCTCAATTGGGAAAGGAAGAAGAAAAGAGGGATAGAAAAGTTGTTTTATTTCTATTTTGAAATACTAACCTGAAATAGAAAGATTATTAGATCAACGTTTTATTTTCTTGTTCTCGTCGTATTCAGGAAGTGGTTTGATCTCTAAGATGTTGAAAATGCAGATGTTGGAGGATGATGAAGACTTTGTCAAGACGAACGCAATCTCACCAACGGTGGAGGAGAGCAGACAACGTCACACCTCAGACGGTAGACCTGCCTGGATGAGGACTCTACTGACATCAGCGAGAGGTTGGCTGTCTCTAATGCCCAAGGTAAAGAAAGGACACCCTCTGCTAGGAATGTCTCGTTTGATTTAGGGAATCTGACTTTTAAGGGCAAGTAGTTTGTCCCATTGAGAGACCCACAGAAATGGACCACAAAGTATACGGTTAAGCTTGTTGCAGTACCAACTCAAAAGGTCTTGTTGCATCTCTAGAAATTTAGTTGGAAGAGTTTTCACAGAACGAATACCAATCTTTTCTACCAATTAGCCTTTGTCCTACGATGCTCCCATTAAGTTATGCACCACAGTGTATAGTAAATGACCTGGCATAGTAGAAGTTGGATGTTAAATTCTGGATGGGATGGTTCTTACCCTTTTATGGGATAAGTAGGTTGATTACCAGCTGTTTGCACCATTGATGACAAGGAGAAGTATTATATATAAAATTCACTGCGCATCTATAACGGTATTTTATTCCTGATCTCATATTTCTTTGTTTTCATGTTTCGTGTTCTTGCAGAGCCTGACCACCCTGAAGAGAACAGCAGATAACATCAAGGATCCGTTGTTCAGATTCTTCGAGAGAGAGGTAAGAGGTCCATGGCTGCAGATCTTTGTCAGTTTGTTCTCAATATTTTGTTTACATACCGCTATGTTATCTCAGTCATGTTGAAACATTAATGATAAGCTCCAAGAGGTGTTTGTTGGACTAATCAGAGCTCAGTTATCTTACATAATTTAATAAGTAGCAAATCTTCCTGTTCGTACCTGCCTGTGAACATCATGCACATTTCACGCCAACAAATATTTGCGTCTACACGCAGTATTTTCCGTGACCAGTTTTTCGATGTTAACCTTTGTTTTTGCAAGCTGCAATGAAAACGCATCTAGCATCATCTAGTGATTGCATTGAAATGCTAGTATATTACAGGCTCTGCCTGGTACAAATACATTCCTTCCAGTGAAGCATTCACTCATTCATAAAACCTCAGGTAAATTGGTCACATAGTGAAGTACATTCTGTGAAAATGCGTTGCAAACTTGAAATCAATACAAAAATTGTCGAGATGTCATGTTTTTATACCCTGAAAGAATAGTATTGTCAGTAGAAAAGACAAGCATGCTTGCTAAACCTTAAATTAACTCCTAAAATAAGACTCTTTCACGGAAGTTTGTTCAAGGATATTCTTTTAATCCTCCTTTTCAAGGACGATTTCTCTTCCTCAGAGAGGATGTTTCTCACACTAGACTGATTTTGTTTACCTCTCTCCTCAGGTGAACCACGGCGCTCAGCTGTTACGGAACGTGCGAGACGATCTCGGTAGCACCGTGTTGGTATGCGAGGGTAAGAAGAAACAGACGAACCACGAGAGGGCGCTGTTGAGTGACCTAGCTAAGGGTATCCTGCCATCTAGCTGGAACCAATACACCGTCCCTAGAGGCCTGACTGTCATCCAGTGGGTATCTGACTTCAGCGAACGAATCAAACAGTTGCAGAAAATATCAGCCAACGTAGCCAACGGAGGGACCAAGGAACTTAAGGTAGATAATGCCGTAGGACATTGATGAGGGCCAGTTAAGGAAAAAACAATATAACAGTGCTACCTTGCCCTGTCTGGAGTCTTCTTTTGTTTCCTTGTACAAATATAAGCATACTCCAGTTTGTAATGTAGATAATAATTCGGTGTATTGTGTACAAGATGAGGAGTCTCAACACAACTAGGTTTAGGGAGAGCAACAATGAATATTATTACCATTATTGTCTTTGGGTGTCATTCTTTGTAGCTTCCTTTTACAGATTATAAAGAACATTTGTTTTTAATTAAAATGATGTTTAAGTTGGTGTATTTCCTTAATACGGTGGAGACTCAAGCTTCCCCCTATGGAAGAAATAAACTCTGTCCAGTTGTCTTTGGAAGGTAACAAAGACATAACATTTTACTGTAGGAGCTTGCCAAGGAAATAATCTCATTGAGGATGTATTTGGAGCATTTACAAAATAATTCTTAATATTGCATGATGGGAATTTTGGCATGGATTCTTTAGACATAGGAGAAGGTATCTCTTCTTGTGTCACTTACATATGTAATCTCAAATTCATGCAAGGTTTGGTTGTCTGAGTCCAATACTTGCTAATTTAACATACCTGGTGTGATCAAAGGAATGAAAAAAGAAACAACATTTTGAATCTGCAGTAAAAATGTATAAAGACTTCAAGTGCATGTTTCGGTATTAACTATCTGTTCACCTAAAAACATAGAAAGGTTGGTTCTGCTTGTAGTGACCACGCTCCTACAGAATAGACCTGTCTCGTCTGGCAATCGTGATCGTTTGCCGATGAACTTTGTGAGCGTGATTTAAATAGGCTCAAATGTTTGATAATTTCACAGAGTCAGAAAGTATGGCTGGGAGGTCTCTTCGCCCCGGAAGCTTACATCACCGCTACACGTCAGTACGTAGCCCAGGCGAACAGCTGGTCCCTGGAAGAGCTTGATCTGCAGGTAAGGTTCTTTAACGATATCAAATGTGGCCTAAAAACATCCTCGACAGAACACGAAAGAGTCAGTAATTGTAATCATGGTATGGACTTTTTTCCTTCGAATATTGTATTGTTTCAAGTTTCAAGGGCGTGGATCCCAAGCGATTTGCATAACCAGCCTTACAGAGTGTCGTTTGGATCTACATGGGGAAAAACGTACGGATTTTCAGAACCTTGTAGGAAACCAGTGTAACAATGAATGTCTGGATGAAACCTTGGTATAATGTTTGTTGAAGAATCAGTAGATTGAAACCAATCTCTTTGTCTTATGTGTACTACATAAACTGAAAACTTCATCTGGTTTTGTGGCATTCTTTCCATTGTGTGTCTGGAAGTTGTTGCATTAAAGTAACATATCCAGTGAATATTTGAACTGTTTTTTACCCTCTTCTTCTGTTTTTTCCATTAGATGACCATTTCTGATCCTGGCCAACAGCTTCAGATGGGTGATTGCAGCTTTATTGTGACAGGTCAGGAAAAAATATTACTTTACATGCAATTTTTGTTTTTCTTATCGTACCAAAGGTACCTTGTAAGACTTGCTCGGTTCCTTCTTCGGTTTCAGAATTTTTGTTGTTGTTTGAACACCAGTTTATAATTTGCCCTATTGAAAGGTACAAATTACTTAAACCATGAGTTCTTTGTAAAAACTTCTGAGTTTACAGAATGTGTGGATTAAAAATCAAAGTTTACAGATCTTGTCAGTGCTTTTAGATTATTATCAATAAACTAGTGTGTCTGTTCCCTTTATTTCTTTGGTTTGCAGATTCAAATGGTGTCAGAAAGTGTTTCACAAATGTGTGGCATAAATGTGAAGTTTGATATCTGTGACATTGCTAGTTAAATCTTGTATTTCATTTTTATTGCTTATTTAATAACTGCTTCCTTTTTGTTACTGATGTAGGTTTGAAACTTCAAGGAGCCGACTGTAAACAGAATAAGTTGCAACTGAGCTCCACTATACAGACAGACCTTACAGACACCTGTATTAAATGGGTCAGGTGAGTCCTGGAAATAAGTGGATTTATGTGAAAAACCTGACTAGCAAATTGTAGAAAACTATCTGGAAGGAGCAGAAATTTTATCTGGAATAGAATACAACTCTGCTGAGTCAGCTTAGACATATATGGATGGATTCAGAGGAGACCTGTATTGAATGGTTCAGTGATAGAAACTCTTAAAGGGTTTGAAGGATCAAAGAAATCTTAGGGTAGTATAGGATTTAAATTGGGACCTGGTTTGATTCCCTATTTTAGCCAAAAAACTGAAATCAGGTTAGACATTTACTGAAGACAGGGTCGGGAAACTAGTTTGGAAGTTTTTAAACAAAGTTTGAGGCAACAGGAGAATCGGTTGTGTAGAGTGGTGCTCAAATTGTGACTTGCTGCAAGATGCCGATTTTACCGTGACTGTCAGAAGTACCAAATTGTATCAGCTTAGGCTTGCATTGAAAGATGTGACTGTTGCAGTAGGCGAAAACTTTACTGGCTCAGAAAGACCTCTATGTAAAAGATTAGTTTAAGACCTGTATGTTAAGTATAAAAGATTAGTTACGACCTGTATGCAAGTATGAAAGATTAGTGAAGCTGGTAAAATCTCTATTTCCAACATAACTCATGTAGGTTTTTTTTGTAAAATCTTGTAGTTTTGTGTTATTTATCAGTCTTTTTATATGTTGTATTTGGATATATTGCAATTCCCAGATATTACCTAATATTTCACATATTTTCTTTCTTTCTTTCTAGGGTTGATGGTGGTGCTGCAGGGCCTAAGAAATCATCTGAAAAGGTGAGATAATCTAACAAGATATGCAGGAGGTCTGATTGAGAATGTTGGTGTTGTCAGTCATGTTAAGGGATGGAGTAGATCAGGGGTTTTCAATAGGCAAGCCCACGGACCAAATTCAGCCCCCAACAGGGTCCAATCTGGGCCAGGAAGAAATTGACCAAAAATACTTTCACTAATCCGGTATTCGAATCCTTCATGCATTCAGCCTGTGCACTCCTCCAAGCTTCCCTACACATCACTCAATCTAGGGATAAGTGAGGTCTCCATTCTGTAAGGGCCTTTGCTCCAGCAAATATTTTCTTTCCTGGCCCTTTCAGAAAAGTCTAGTTGAGAACCCCTGTTATGTAAATTTACACGGCATGTAAAGTCCAAATCTAAAATATTCAGACTGAGACCTTTTGTCTCTCAATTATTTGCCTTGTCAAGCTAATGACTTTATTGTTATTATTAATGCTGTTGACAGAGCATCAGAGAATAATGGAATACATGTTGTCTTATAAACTGATCATTGTCTTCTCTCTCTCTCTCTCTCTCTCTCTGTTTAGGTATTACTTCCGGTCTACCTGAACCACACCCGAGCCGAACTACTCTTCACGGTAGAGATGACCAGTGGTGACCGAGCTCAAGATCTCAAGTTCTATGAGAGAGGAGTGGCCCTGTTCTCATCAGGATTACTGGCCTAGGAATATGAACAAATATCCCTGTTAAGTAATCACAGTAGCCAGTTTAGAAATTTCCCATTTTTTTGTGTTATTACATAGAATCTTATAACATCTGACTATGTTGCCTACATCGGTTATTAAGAATTCTTTCATGCATTTCTGCATACATAAGTTTTTATCAACATGATTAATTACAGGTAGGCATTATAATAAAAATGTCGATCTCCAATTTTGATCATTATTTGTGGAATTTTTGCAGTTTTGATTTTAAGCTCTGGATGTCTAAATTAACCGTTTGTTTAGTTTTCAGGCTTATATCGTAAACGGTTTATAAACTGATGTTTTCATTTTGCTTAGTGTAGAAGTTACAGAACAGAAGGTCTGAATTGTTCATCATACTTTGACTATTGTTTTGTGTGGTAGTCAGTTTGACCTAAGTTGTTGTTGTTGTAAACTTGGATTAATGGTTTGTGTTGTAGCTTAAAAAGTGTTCATGTCAGATTTTAATCTTAGGAATAACTTGGATCAGCATTAGGTATTGAAAGGAACTTCAACATATTTCATCGTTCATTTCATCGTTTCATAGCAGCCTTTCTTCTAAAACTTTCAAATTTTAAGCTCCATTGTGGAAGGAGAGTGAGTATAAACAACTGAGTGTTGGTCACATTGACTTGAGACTTACAGACACAGGTTGACAAAATATTGATAATCTAATGAATTAATTAATTCTTCACATAAAAGAATTCTTTACATGAAAGAAAGAAAAGAAGGTTTAATGTGTTATACTTCCTAATAATTTGAACTACTGCTACTACTACAAGCATCATTTACGAATGAGGTGTTTTTTTTAACTTCTCAATACTCCGTGTTAACGGTGACCATTTTGGTTTATATGCTACGTAACTTTGAGATTTCAATGCTAAAATGTTTAATACTTGTGTGAATGTCATATCATGATAAAATCAGTGTGAAATTAAATAGCTACATTACAAATGTTGATGGTAATTCTAAACAATCTTCCTATTTCTTCAAATATAAAATAAAGTTAGTAGATTAACAATAACATGTTGAAGCCTATTCAGTGTTAATGTTAGATGTAATTGTCATTGGCATTGGCAGTGTTGTTGGTAAATCTGTATGGTGGCAATCTGTAATAAGTGAAAATATCTCAAGCTTTTAATAGTAATGATATGAAAGTACACGATATCTATACTTGGTATGGTACTTGGTATCAATACTTGGTATGGTTAATGTTATCTATACTTAGTATGTTATTATACAATATATACTTAGTATGGCACATGCTATCTATATTTAGTATGTTACTTGGTATCTATATTTAGTATGGTACATGGTATCTATACTTGGTATGTTACTTGGTATCTACTTAGTATGGTACTTGGTATCTATACTTGATACAGTAGATCAATTTTGGTATCAATTGTAGGGGTGGTTTGGCTTTAGGTCAGGTAAGGGGAGAAGGATATTGATCAATATTTAAGTGCAGTGGTAAAATATTGTTATTTAGTAACATTTCTTCTTTTTCTGTTATTTCAAGTAGTTTATGAAATTTTAATATCTTGGTAGGAATAATACGGTTTTAATACCAGTGGTGAAATCGGTGTTAGCATTTAGAAATGATAAATGCATTATTTGTCAAAGTGGATTTTAGTGCTTGATGTCATTTATGGAAAAGCCACACACATTTGTTTGTGTGCATACTTTTGTTTACATACGCAGTGGAAAAATCACATACCTATGTTTGTGTGCCTAACTCTGTTTTACATTGATTTATTGTAGCTTAGTTAAAAGGTTTGGGAAAATCACACACATATATATGTGTGCCTAGCCCTGTTAACATTTACATAAAACGCATGTTAAAAGTTACAGGAAAATCACACACCTATATCTGTGTACCTAGCCATGTTTACATTGACATAATGCATATTAAAGTTACAGGAAAATCATGCCACTATATTTGTGTGCCTAGCCATTTTTTACATTGATATATATATAATGCATGTTAGGTGAAAGTTCACATTCACACACCTATTTTGGTATGGCTACCTCTGTAACAGTGCTGTCATGAATATTAATTTTCAAAGTTATTGAAACTCACTGACATGAATGTTTGTTCTTTTTCTCTGCAAAATAATTGTCTGTTCACATGCTAAACTTCAAAAAATATAAACAAAAGAATAAAATGAAATCTAGCTTTTAAAGTTAGGTTTGTTTAATTAATATGTAATAGCCTGCTTCTCAATGGAAAATAATAAAGAAAAAACTAAAGACAACTTCTTTGTTGATTGTTTATTTATTAAGTGTCAGTTTCATATTAATTACGATTGTACCAGCCCTTGTAGATTCTTTTGTGTTGTACACTTGTAACTCATTAAGAGACAAAAAACACATCGCACATGGTTAAAGATAAACAAGAATAAATGTAACACCTCCTGTGTGCTGTACCTCTTCCAGCCTTTAGCTCCAGTCTTATCTGCAAATAATGAAAAATAAAGAGCTTAATGAATAATTCATTCTTGCATAATGTGGCTTTTCAATATTCATCATTGCAGAACTTAATCCCGCCCAGTTCGGATAATTGTCTCTATACCTTACTTTCACATCCTGCTTTGAAGCACTCGTATTGACAGTATAAGTAGTATATGAATGTCATGTTTCTATTAGATATCGTTAGGAATTGTTCGTACTGTCAAAACAAGTGATGTGAAGCAGGATATGAGAGGACAGTATAGACTGGTATATTTAACCACTTCATTATCACCAGTAGGGATATATTAACGGGTATAACCTCATGGAAAATGTATTTCCATGAGCAAAGGAACACATTTCCTACATATATTCTTCACAATCAAGACAATTTCCTATGGTTATATGTGAGCGAAGGTTTGTGTGTGTGGGGGGGGGGGAGTGGGGGGACAGCAAATAATGTGAGTGTTATTATAGTCAATCCAACTTATCCAACATACAGTGCTTTACCTTTTTAAGTAACATTTTCTTACAACTTCCAATTTTGTTTGTATTCAGTGAGGTTTCCATGACTTCCCAATAAGCTACTGCTGTATCAAGACTCACGTTAAAAGACTTCCATCGCAGACGTTCCCAAGATTGTAAGTAAACAGTACAGTTATTTTAGAGGCGACATAAACCGAATCGCCATCATCTAGTGGGTGATAGATATGCTACTGATATGACAACCCTCCTCACCCCAAGCCAAGAGCTAAGCCAATTAAGCTTTACATGTGTGGTCGCATTAGCGGAGCAGGGAGGGTCGCGTGAGTACAATGTAGCTGATCGTTGCATAGAAAAAGGGTCTGCTTATATTACCATTGTTTGTCTACGCATTCCAGGGCGCACTTTCCTGGACAGCAAACCCGTCCCCTCTTACAGTGGAAGTCTTCCAAACATTCATCACGGTTATGGCTCTGGAACATACATGGATCAAATACTTGAGGAGGACATTCTGTGGAGATCAGTGTGTGTGACGTAATGTATATATAAGTACTGATTGACCTCTCCCTCCCACATTACTAACGCCACCCCCCCCCCCTCACCAAAAACTACCTACCTCACCTAATTACAATAGAACGAAGACTTAGAAAGGTTAGAACATTTTCGATCTTCTAATGCTGAAATTATCACCACACCTCATCAACATAACAATGGTGGTGGCGTGTTAAAATCATTAAAACCATTGATCGTTGCATATGGCAACTTTCTACACGAGCCTCCAAGGTCAAAGTACGTGTCAACTATTCTATTTTGGATTGTGCCATGGAAGGTGGAGGCAAAATTATGGTGCCCTAGGACCCAAGAAAGTGTTAATTCGGCACTCAGTTACATTGTCTTAAAAAAAATTGAACTCAATGTCAAACTTACAATTTCAACAAAAAGTTTCAATTTTTCTGAGCATTTCTCTACCGTGATTTGGAAGAATTAGTTTTTTACAGTGACGCAAGTTGAACAACTTGTCAGTTGTGGCTTCAATGACGATATTTCGTTTTGACTAACTAGCCACTATTTATTCCGTTTTAATGGAACATTTCTGCATGTCTGTGTGAATTATAAGACTTACTTGCTTCACCACATTCTCCATCGCTGACTTTCTGAAGTCTTTTATTCTTACACATTGCGTTGTTCAGGAAACATTTGTTGCTATATGTTTTACCGTCAGAACCACAGACAGGGTTATACTCCAGAGAACAAGCCAATCGTCTCGTACACCTGCCTGAAAAATAAATAAAACAATGATCATGGAAAGTCATTCAGTTTAAGATAGTACCAGGTAAGACTTAAATGATTTAGCAGTTATATCAAAATACTGCAGCAATAATGAAAGACGTATTAGCATATATGATACAGAGGAGGCTGGAAACTATGCCCATTGTCTTCAAACCTAGCTTTATGCCATTTGCTTCTATATTTTGGTTTTCTCTCCTGTTCTGTTCAGTTTGTTCCATTTTCACCCGGTCCCTATCACAGTGAAAGCAGTCTGGTTACGGTGCGATTAGATCATAAGGCAAGCACAAAACTAATCTCTACAGAGCTTATTCTGAGCAACTTCCAATTTCCGACTCTTGTACGAGCATCTCCAGTTACGCTGCCGTATTTTTTAATTTTTTTTTTGCGGTGATAAACCTTTTTTAATTTTTTATATATATATTTATTTTATTTCTCATGACATATACATACAGACATATAAAAGATTGATTTAAATTATTTAACACGAATAAAACTATTTCAACCCCATCGGTAAAGCACAAACTACTCTTATTAATTATAATAATGTCCAAAAACTATATTTCAAAACCTAATAGATTAGACCACGACTGTCAATATCTCTCCCAAATATTTACTTTCATATTCTGCTTTAAAATATAATAGTTAAGATTAAAATAATATTTCAAAAAATCTAGTAAGGAACGACGTGCTGGTATTTTTTCTTCAGTTTTGGATGAAAAATATGATACTTTACTAAAAATTCTTATTAAGTTAGTATTAAGCTGTGTTAATTTGCTACTGTTCGTTTGAGTATCGCACCTACCCCAGTGTAACTATTCATGCACATGATTGCCACTTTTTATGAAGCAAGCCAAGTCGCATATTTGAAATGAATGTGTGATAGGACAGTTATATATTAATTTAATAAAGATTAAAAAAACATGAAAATTCCACTTCACGAACGGTTTCGTCCTATTTTGGGACTCATCAGGCGAAGGTAGGAATCGAACCCCGGACCTTCGTGTCACGCGATTCTACTGGAATATATTGTCCGCTTCATAAGCACCAGGGGTGCACTCTGTACAATCGTAACACTGCGTTTTACGCTCTAATTGACAGTTATATAAAGCCTTTAATATAGGTTTATACCTCGGTTGACTCTAGATACAACATCAACACACTCCTTTCCACATGAGCCAGGACAACATTTCTTGTTTCCTTGACAATGTTCATCCGTATCACATTCACTGTCTTGGTCGTCATCCGTACATGGTGGTAAGGCTCTAGGAGGACACTCGCCACCTTGATTATTGCCTTCAGAAACAAAGAAACAAAATTCAGTTCTTAAACATACATACCGTTCATGGTGAATCATGAAACGTTGTTACCATGACTGGTTGAGCTAAGTTCTTTACTCTTCGGCTAATTTTCATTTCATTTCATCTAATCTCATTTAATTTCATTAGCATTCATTCACGGATTATGATAGAATAAAAATAAACAATCGATTTGAAGTTGTTTCATAATCAAACATATATATATAGTAAACACAGAGCACCTTACATATCGCATCCAAACTTCCCAACATCACTTGATTGGAGTCCAAGATGGCTTCAAAGCTATATGCCAATATATATGAATATTAATTTGTCATCAAAATAACAATTTTATATGTATATATTGTATAATGAAAAACTATTGTAACCATTCTAATATTCGTGGAACGAGTTTATATGTGGTTTGTGTATGGAGTTATATGTGGTTTGTGTATGGAGTTATATGTGGTTTGTGTATGGAGTTATATGTGATTTGTGTATGGAGTTATATGTGGTTTCTGTTGGAATGCTTAACGCTTTATATTGTACCGTATTGGGTTTAACTTTTTTTGTTGTAAATTTAATCAAGTTTCGTTAAACACATAATTGATTACCCCTCAATGTATTATAGATCTATATAAAGATGGAACCATTTGACTTTACCTTTAAGCAAGGGCGTAGGAACCGGGGGGCTGGGGGCGCCAGCCCCCCCCCCCC